>JAPMLY010001103.1:0-130216 GCA_026401115.1 Tetraselmis chui | reverse complement strand
CCTGCGCCACCTCTCCAACCTCTCCTGTATTGAAGACCTCCCGGAGCCAAACTCCAGCTCCTACTCCACCTCCGAGCTCCTACTCCATTACCACAAACACCGAGGTAGACAACTTTCACAATCACCAACTTTACCCCAGCCAGTGGACCAACCTCTCTAACATAGGCGTACCCCCACGCCCGGGCACACCCCACAACTCCCTCCTCGTCCTAACATGGCAACACTCTCATTTCGGTCTCCTCCACCTGACACACAACTCCGCTACTTGGGTGGACTCCCTCCACCACCCTGCCTCCACCTTCCCTACTTACTCGCTCAATCTCACTCCTCGCCTCCTGGAACTCTTCTCCTCCCCTCCGAATCGCTAACCCTCGACTCCTCAACCCTCCCCGACAAAACGACACGTCTCGCGCGTGGTCCTGTGGAACCCACGTCCTACTACACCTACTTTATCCTCACGGCACCTACCGACCACGCTTATAATATACCATCCTTCGACCCTCGCACTACTGTCTACTCCTTACATACACTCCTGTGGCACCACATCTTCCGCTCCACTCCCCTCCCGGTCGGACGCTCACAACTCCTTAACGCCCTCCATCCCCAGCAAACTCCCCCCCCCTCCCCCTGCCACCACACCTCCTCCAACCCCTCCCGTCATCCCCCCCACTTCCACATCCCATGGCCCCCCCCCCCTCCCACTCCCCCCCCCCCCCCCCCGCAACCAACCCCGCGTCAACCTCCCATCCACCCCCCCTCCCTCCCCTCCCCCCCCCTCCCACACCGCCACGTACCATACCCCCCCGACGACCCCCCCATCACCGCCCCAAATCTCCCCTCCCCCATCCTCCCACACCACACATCCCAACCACTACACCTCATCACCCTCAACACCCGCGGCCTCCACACCTCCATTATGGATGTCGAACACATCTCCACCTCGCACCGTCCAGACGTCCTCGTCCTTACCGAAACATACCACGACACCCACAAATCCCGCTGGCGCATAGCCCTCCCCCAATACCACCTCACAAGCTCCCGACCCTGCTACTCACCTGTGCCCCTCCCCACCGCAGGCGTTCTCTTTGCGGTCCGCAGAGCCTCATTCCAATCTGCCACTGTCCTAACCCCGCCCCCCCACCTCATCCCCCATATCGCCGGACTAAAAATCGTTCCCCACTCAGGCACCCCTTACCTCCTTATAGGAACCTACATGCCCCAGCTCTCTACCCCCCAACTGACCCGCCTATATGCAGAAGTTGCAGCATGGGGCCTCCGACTAGCTGACGACTACCCGCAACACCGCACCCTCTGGGGAGGGGACTTCCAATCGACCACCACCACAGGTAAAGGAAACCCTGCCCTAACCTCCCTACTCAAATCCCACCTCCAACCCCTCCACAACTCCATACCTACCTTCCCCCGCAACGGGGGCTGCCTTGACCACTGGCTCACCACGCCCCATTCACCTTTCTCCTTCCCACCGTCCTCTTGCTCGATATTCCCCTCCCCCTCCCACTTCACTGACCACTCTGCAATCCACCTCGTCATTCCCGCCCCTTTCTCCCTCATGGCACATCCCCCCCCCCCCCCATACCCACCCCCACACACACCACACGACGCGCAAACTCAACTTTCGACTTCCCCTCACACCAGACCAAATAAAAGCGTACCAATCAAGCACCCCCGACCTCATCAACCATACGGCCGCCCTTCACGCAGCAATCCTCAACACCTCACACATCTCAGCCTCCCCCGACACCCTCGACACTCTTGCCTCACAATTCACAACACTCCTCTCCCAACACATGGACCACGCAGCCACAGTTTGGCCCCTCCTCCCCGCCAAAAAACCCCGACCACCCCAAGCGTCCCTTGACCCTACTTGGCTCACAAATAAAATTCGCATACACATACTCAAACTCCGCAAATGCAGCAAGAACAACGGCCCCCTCCCCCTAGCCCAAGCCCTCTTAAACACAACTGAACATCTCTCCCCTGACGCCATCAAACAACAATGCCAAGCACGCATACGCCAACTCCTTCACGCCACCACCACAGATAAGCTAAAGAAAATAAAAACTTCGAGCCAATACGGTCTACGACACCTGCCCCAAACTCTCTCACCGCCGATTGAGAATTAAAAGCGGCCTCCTACCCCCCGCCGGCGCCGCCTCCACCCTCCACCGCATTACTAGACCCGATAAAACTACCGCATCCTCTCCCTCCGCCGTCATTGACGCGGTACACTCTCACTTCGCCTCCGAACTAGGCCGAGCCACCCCACCCGTCCTGCCCACCCCCCCGTGGGAACTCCCCGACAACCCAGACAACTTTACCATCAAACCCCGTGGTGACCCCTCCCTCACCCTTACCGACATGATTACCCGCGACACTTTCGATAAAACCCTCCACTCCCTAGGCACCGGCAAAGCCCCCGGCCCCGACGGTATCCCTAACGAAATAATCAAATTCCTCCCACCGGCGACCCGCTCCGCCCTTTTCTCTCTCCTCTCCCTCCTCGCCCACAAATCATACACCCCTCCTGATTGGTGCCACAGATCAACATGCCTGCTACATAAAAAAGGCGACCCCTCCCTCCTTGATAACTACCGCCCTATCGCCCTCATGAATAACCTCCTTAAACTATGGACAGCACTAATCAAAGATGCAGGCTCGAAATACGCCGAACCCCACGGCATTCTCAGCGACCAACAGGACGGATTCCGACAACACCGCAGCATCCACGACGCCCTCTCCTCCCTCATTATGACGATGGAGGACGCGAAACTCCACAGCAAAGACATCTACGTCATGTACGCGGATTTCAAAGGTGCCTTCAACGCCGCGGACCACCGCATCATGTTCAAACACATGCGTCAACTCGGCATGCCCCCCACCTTTGTCGACACATGCGAACACCTCTACGGGGTCTCAACCACAGATTATATTGCTCCACATGGCCCCACCCCTTCTATCGACATTAATCGCGGAACCCTCTAGGGCGACACCCTCTCCCCCTTTCTATTCACCCTCTTCCTTGAACCCTTCCTTCGCTGGCTCACGGTGGGAAGCCGGGGCTACCGCCCAGGCCCCCCCGCCACTAACGTCGACCCCACAGAACCCACAGCCACATACCCAGGACACGGCTTCGCTGACGACCTCAGCCTCGCCACGGGCTCGACCCCCAACATGACCATCCAGCTCAGGAAACTCTCCCTCTTCAGCGCCTACACGGGCATGACCGTCAACATCCGCAAATGCTGCATCACCGGCGCCCTCTGGCGCACAGGCAACGCCCTCACCCTCGCCAACACTACCCTCCTCGCATCCCGCCTGCAAACTCAGTTCATCTCCCTAAACTCCACCCCGGCCCCCATCCCCTCCATTGGCCCCAGGGACACATACCGGGTCCTAGGGGTAGAACTGAACACCTCCCTCAACTTCACCAAACACTGGCACGAACTCAAACATACCACGGCATCCCTCATCACCGCCCTTTCCACCTCCCCACTAACACAATCCCGCAGAATCAGGGTCATCAGAGGACTCCTCATCGGCAAACACTTCACCCTCTAGCTCGGCCTCTTCACCGACTCCCAACTCGACTCTCTAGAAGGACAAATCTGCCGCGCACTCCGCTCCGCCGTCTCCTTGGTACGTAACCTTCCCCGCACCGGCCTTCACCGCCCTACCTCAGACCTAGGTAACGGCCTCCCCTCCCTCAAAACCCACGCCGCACAACTCACAGTTTGCCACCTACATAAAATCATGAACACCTCAGGCTATAGAGGCCACATGGCCTGTCAAACGGGTACACGGAAATGCCATCACCGGGAATCGAACCCGGCACCTCCGTGTCCGGAGCCGTACGCCGTAACCAAGTACCGCGCCGAAAAGTCGGTACCCATTGGGGATATATCTCATATATATACCCCCGTACTGCCCGAGCAACGAGCTCCCGCAGTACATCTACTATTGGCGAGATAGTAGGGCCAAGACTCCCCCGGAGTACAACGTACGGATGTGTCCATTATCATGCCCACCACGGGGATCTCTCAACACTCCCCCTAATGGACACCATCCCATCAACTCCGGTCAAACCCTACAAACCCGCGTCATACGCGGAGGGCCCATAACCTGTCAACGGGGTACACGGAAATGCCATCACCGGGGATCGAACCCGGCACCTCCGTGTCCGGAGTCAAACGCCGTGACCAAGTACCGCGCCTAAAAGTCGGTACCCATTGGGAATATATCTCATACATATACCCCCGTACTGCCCGAGCAACGGGCTCCCGCAGTACATCCACTATTGGCGAGATAGTAGGGCCAAAACTCCCCCGGAGTACAACGTACGGATGTGTCCATTATCGTGCCAACCACGGGGATCTCACAACACTCCCCCTAATGGACACCATCCGATCGACTCCGTTGCGAGACATGGTTTTGTGTGATAATCAAGTTGCTACACAGCAATGTTGGTCAAGTAGCATCGTGATAGTACGGGTGTGACTCAGCACTATAAGATGATAAGCCAATCAACAATAGAGAGGATTAGGTTGCTGATGGTGGCAAGTTGCTGAGCGTTAGATATCATCTAAAGGCTCAGAATATATGTTTGCGTGTGCTCACCACAAGGTGAGTGCGTGTCCTGTGATAGGCAAGTGCTAGGCACTTGCTGAGGGTGAGATGACATGCAGTGTCACTCACCGAGTGTAAGCATTCCTTATTGCCCCCTCAACTTTGACAGGTTATGGGCCCTCTAGCTGCTAGTTGTTGGAGTCATTTGTCTTGACTGGAACCTAGAGCTTGCTTCTCGAAGAGTGGTAGACCTTTGTGGTGTCGCACGATACGTGAGGTGCGGCTGGCTCACAAAGTGGCTGGCTCTTGCTTGTGTTTGTAGCTTTACTTCGATACCCGGCTGGTAGCGACTTGTTTGTGTCGCTTGGAGCCGGCTTGAACCCCCGAACGCCGACTCGTGTGACGTGAAGATCGGCTTGCTTTTCTTTGTTATAGCTTGGCGCTTTCTGGAATTTTATTCGCTTCCGGAGCTTGTCACCCGCCAGTTTCTTTTCTCGTGAAAGCCGATAGTGGTCCGGCTGAATTTTTGGAAAGGCATCTTACCACAAGTGTACTAGCACTCCTGTACGACGTCACTTGACCGACCTTCTGAGACTCGTTTCTGATTGCCTTGGCTGTATAGACTCCGGGAGTACAATTGCGTCTTCGGTCAGCCCTTTGTCGTCTCCTTTTCTGAGCCGTGTTGCCCGCCTCTTCACCGGTACTTGGTGCTTTTCTTGTTGGCATTATTCCTGATTTTCTGGTTCTCTTGCGAGCGCATCCGACGTACCTGATATGGACTCCGTGAAACTACCCAAGTTCAGTGGGGAGAGACGAGATTTTGACGTGTGGAAGAAACGTTTTCGTGCATTTGGCTTGATGCAAAAGTGGGCTCCGGCTTTGTCGTCGGATGGTGCCGCTTCCTCTCAACAACAAGTCGACATGTACTCCACATTGATTCTTGCGCTGCCGGAGGACGACCTTTCCATTATCGAGAATGTTAACGAGGATGACAAGACCTGCGGCCACACTGCGTGGACTGCGTTAGTCAATCATTATGAGGACGATGGTATTTATCGGTGTACGGAACTATTGCAGGACTTGGAGACGCCGCAAGCGGACGGCGAGAGCGGCATTCAATATCTGAACCGGTTAGTTCGACTGCAACGACAGCTTGCCCGAGTTGGGGACGTCGTCCACGACCGGCGTATCATCATGTACTTGGTGAAGGGCCTGCGCAGCGAATACCACTCCATCACCGACACGTGGGACGTACACGACCTCAGCATGGATGCCGTCAAGCGTGATCTTCGTCAAAAGGGCATGCGCATCGAGAGTCGTGCGCAATCACATTCAACGGAGCCCCCAACGCCTACGGCTTTTGCAGCGTCTCATGATGACTCAACGACTGAACTTTTGAAGCGGCAAGTCTCCGAGCTCCAAGACCAACTGAAATCTCTTCAAGGAGCTGCGACTACTCGTCGTACCTCATATGGCAGAGGCGGAGCGAGAAATTTTCGTGGTGTTTGCTATGGCTGTGGTAAGAAGGGCCATCGCAGGTCCGAGTGTCCCGTCAACAACACCGGAGGTAATTCTGCGCAAATGGACTCCCCGGTTGCTTTTCCGGCGGTCATGGACGTGACAGCCACCCCTGCGAGGCCATTCTCCGAGGCTCGACACATGTTCGAGCGCGATGGGGAAACGTGGATGTGGTTGGCCGACAGCGGCGCCAGCCATCACATGACTAGTGTGCGCCGTGACTTCTGTGAGTATCGAGCGCTCACCGACCGGCTTTGGGTGAAGGGTATCAGCGCCCGCGCTGTTGGAGTGGGTCGGTCCGAATCATTGTGAAGGCTGAAGATGGAGAGGAGATTCCTGCCACGCTAAAGAATGTGCTCCACGTTCCTGAGCTATCCCGTCGTGCGTCGTGGTCTTACCATCGACTTTTCAGCCTCACCCAAGCTCGGCGACAAGGTCATTCTGTGGTGTTAGCTGATCCCGTGGACCACCTTCGTCTTCATGCCGGTCATGGTGGTGGCGTGGTGGTTCCGTTGGAGCGCGCGCATTTATTGGTGTGGTTGCCGGCTCGGGTTGCTTCGTCGAATCCTACCGCTTCGGTCGCCACTGCGCCATCGGAAAAACGGTTGTGGCATTCCCGACTCGGTCACCTTGGCGAGTCGCAATTGGACGGGCTCTTGGCCACTCAGGTGGAGGGCGTGGCGTTTTCTGCGTCGGAGAAGTTGGGCTTCTGTGAGACGTGTGCTGTGTGTAAGTCGCACGTCCGCCGTATCTCTCGTGAGCCGGCTGACCGGAACGTTGATGTCTTTGAGGTCCTCGGCTTAGACTTCTGCGGTCCTATGAGTGTTCCATCCTTGGGAGGACGGCGGTACAGCTTGTGTGCGGTTGATTTCCGGAGCCGTTTCATGCTGCATGATGCGGTCCGCTCCAAGGATGAGGCTCCCGCCTCGTTCCGTCGCATGTTGACTACCATCCGTTCTCTGGGGCACACGGTTCGTCGTCTTCGGGTGGACAATGACACGGTGTTCTTAGGTGCTGCCTTCCGAAACCTCTTGGATGAGTTCAACATCGCCGTGGAGATCACTGCCCCTTACGCGCATTGGCAACATGGCCGTATTGAGCGGCAGTGGGGGACGGTGGTCCCGATGGCGCAGTCAATGATCCGGCAAGCCGCGCTGCCTAAATCGTATTGGGCTTTAGCGATGGCCGCTGCGGTGCATGTCCGCAATCGTGTGCATAGTAGCGGAGCCGGCGGTGTACCTTTCACCTTGGCGACCGGTAGACGAGCTGATTTGAGCTCCATGCGGGTCTTCGGCTGTCCGGCCTATGTCCACGTTGACAAGTCTCAACGCCGCAAACTTGACGATCGCGCGTGGAAGGGTGTCTTCGTGGGCTATGCTTCCGAATCACCTGCGTGGTTGGTGTACAATCCTGCTACTCGTCGGGTGGTGAGCAGCCGCAACGTGGTGTTCGATGAGGCTGCAGTCCTCTCCATGGGGGAGAGCAATGCGGAGCAACGCAATGATGATGAAGAGGACAGCACCCCGCGCACCATGTGTAGCGAAGAGCCGGATACACCTTCGGGGGAGTCGCCGCTACGGGAGTCGCGGCAGCATTCCGGGTCGACGGAAGAGGAACGGGACATGCATTCGGGGGAGACTCCACGTGCAAGGTATAATCTTCGATCCACTGCTGCACCACAGCAATGCGTACCCAGTCCAAGGTATAATCTCCGTTCAGCGGGCGCTTCGGGAGATGGATGGACTGCGGGAAGTGCCGCAGCTATTAAGTCAACCAGCAGCCCGACCGTTCAAGAGCCGGTGTCATACAAGCAAGCGCTGAGGAGTCCCCAATCGGGGGAGTGGGAGGCAGCTATCAAGAGCGAGTACGACTCACTTGTATCTCGGAAAACCTGGACATTGGTCCCTTGTCCTGCCGGTCGCAAACTTGTAGATTCCAAGTGGGTGTTCAAGCTGAAGCGCGATGCCAATGGACAGATTGCAAGGTACAAAGCAAGACTTGTGGCTCGCGGGTTTACTCAGGAGAAGGGTGTGGACTACCACGAGACCTTCGCTCCCACAGTGAGGGTGATTTCTATTCGAACGTTGCTCGCGCTTGCTGCTTATAATGATTGGGAGGTGGAGCAGCTTGATGTGGTGACGGCATTTTTGGAGGCCGATATCGAGGAGGAAATCTACATGAGGCAGCCGGAAGGATTCCGTCACTTCGACATCAATGGAGAGGAGCGAGTGTGCTTGTTGAAGAAATCATTGTATGGCCTCAAGCAAGCTCCAAGGAACTGGAATAAGACCATCACAGCATGGCTAGAGGAGTATGGCTTTACCCAATCCAAGGTGGATCCCGGCATTTACGTCTTCATCAAGGAGGGTGAGCTTTATGTCTTGGCGTTGTACGTGGACGACAGCATCATCGTCGGACCAGCGGGTAGCTTCATCGTTGGGTTCAAGTCGGCTTTCGGCGAAAGGTTCAACGTGCAAGACCTCGGTCCAGTGTCTTGGTTACTTGGCATGACTGTCGAGCGTGATCGTGGCAGCCGCACCATCAGGATTGGACAACAGCAATACGTCTTAGATATGTTGGAGCGCTTCAACATGATGGGCTGCAAGCCAGTGGGCTCACCTATGGCAGTCGATGCTTTGAGCAATTGTGTGGAGACGTCGACATCAAGGTTGCCTCCCGGTCTAGTGCCGTACCAAAGCTTGATCGGCAGCTTGTTGTACGCTTCCGTAAGCACACGGCCCGACATCACCATGGCTGTTAGCCACCTTAGTAGGTACATGTCCGACCCCTCTCAGTCACATTGGGAGCAAGCCAAGAGGGTGCTTCGCTACCTCAAGGGGACCGCAGAGTCGGTGTTGATGTACGGTGGCGCACCCTCATCAAAGCTGGTAGGATGGTCAGATTCTGACTACGCGAGTGATATTGGCGAGCGGCGCTCTCGCACGGGGTATGTGTTCATGCTCAACGGTGCAGCGGTGAGTTGGAAAAGCCAGCGGCAACAAACTGTGGCGTTGTCGACAGCGGAGGCAGAGTATATGGCGCTGACTGCGGCCACTCAGGAGGCGATGTTTTTGAAGCAACTACTCCACGAGTTTCACCAAGACTCCGGGTCTCCCATCACAATTCACGAGGACAATCTGAGTTGTATTGCACTCAGCAAGAATAGCATGACGACCGGACGCAGCAAGCACATGGACGTGAGGTACCACTTCTGTCGGGAGAAGGTGGAGAGCGGAGACATCGAGGTGCAATATTGTGCGACGGAGAACATGCTTGCTGATGTGCTTACCAAGCCATTAGTGAGTGCAAGGCATAGCAAGTTGTGCAATGCCATCATGGGATTGCCTGCGTAGCAAGGGGGAGTGTTGCGAGACATGGTTTTGTGTGATAATCAAGTTGCTACACAGCAATGTTGGTCAAGTAGCATCGTGATAGTACGGGTGTGACTCAGCACTATAAGATGATAAGCCAATCAACAATAGAGAGGATTAGGTTGCTGATGGTGGCAAGTTGCTGAGCGTTAGATATCATCTAAAGGCTCAGAATATATGTTTGCGTGTGCTCACCACAAGGTGAGTGCGTGTCCTGTGATAGGCAAGTGCTAGGCACTTGCTGAGGGTGAGATGACATGCAGTGTCACTCACCGAGTGCAAGCATTCCTTATTGCCCCCTCAACTTTGACATGGCCCGCGCACACATCCGCACCTTATCCACCACGTACTCCCACTGGCCCTCGGAATCCATCATGTTAACCTCTTACACCCCACCCACACTCAAGTGCTTAGTCAGAGCTCAGCGCGATGCGGGCACCCTATTCCACAACATCCCTCCACTCTCCCTCACCAACCCTATCGCCTCCACAATCCGCGCCCACTTCACCACCCATGACAACGCCCTCCTCGCCTCACTACGGGACAAAGCAACACACATCACCGACCCTCACACATATAAGCAAGCCTACTGCGACTTCTCTTAAAATCCCCGCAAAACACACGCCTCCCTCCTCCCCCGCCTCACCCCCCTCTAGAAAAATAACATCACCACGTGGCCACAAGTCCTCCTCAGAGCCACCTCATCCTCCTTCATCCTCAAATCATGCAAATCCATCACCACACTCACGAGGTCCTCCACCCCACTCTCAGTTCCCATCCGCCTCCTCGCCGCAATCCTCACCGAACCCCTCGATACTATCCACAACCGCCTCCCCCTCACAGGCCTCACTACCAGTCAAGCATCCCCCCCCACCACTATACACCCCTCATGGATTCCTCTCCTCTCCCCACACCTCCCTCGCTCACCCCCCACCCTCTCATCCGGCATCTACACCTCCCGCACCACTCACCCCACCCCCACCGCACCCACCACACACTTAGACACAGAGTACCTCTCCCCCTCGGACCACCACTACCCCCCCTGCGACGTAACGCGTATCATCTCCAAACACAAGGACACCGAATTCGGCCAAACGCAGTACATGGTTGAATTGGCCACGGAACACCTCACTGAATGGGACATTCAGTTACAACTCGACGACGGCTTCCGCCTCATCTCCTCCACCCCCACATCGGTATGCCTCCCCACCCCCTTCCCCACCGCCTGCTCCATCTGTCATGACCCACTGCACACAGAACCCACCTCCATATGCTGCACATGCCCGCACTTCGCCATACATTCCCAATGCCGCCCAGCTCAGGGACCCGCCACATGGCAGTGCGACAGGTGTGCTCGCGGCCAACAACACGACCTGACCCGCCTCCACGAGGTCCAGTGGGCCCCATGCCTACAACTACACGACACCATCAGTGAGACTCCCTCCGGCCCCACCGCCCTCACCGCATTTAACTCCGGCTTCGTCCCCTCCACCACACCCATTCTGCCAGAACCCGGACCCCCTCCATGGTCACACCCCCTAATCACATTCAACCATGACCCCATTAACCCCGACCTCGACATGCTCCCTACCGGCAAATTCGCCATCCACGCACACCCTTCACTCCACGACACATCCATAAAATGCACTCCCGACGGCCGCGCGGTCACCACCCTTAACGGCCCCCGCGTCCGCCACCTCTTTCAACTCTTCCGCCCCGACCTCACGCAGCATCCGTTCGAAGAGGAGGTCTACCACCTCCTCACCCGCCTAGGCTCCCGCTCAGAAATCCACTCACCCACACCCGCCACCACCACCCGTAATAGATGGGCCACTAGAGAAGACCTACTCACGGCTCTCCGCCACACATTCCACATACAGGCAGAACTCTACTCCGACCCCCTAAATAAATCCCTCCACTCCCACACCTACCACTCCCTCTACCCCGAAGATATAGTCTTCTCATCTAGTGGCAGCAATGCCCCACACACATGGCAAGGCACCAACATAGCCAACCCCGAATACGACCACGAATGCATGCGACGAGCCATGGAACACGCAATCACCAGCGCACACCTCACAGCCCCTCACACACCCAGCGCAACCATCCTCATCCTCCCCCGATGGGAACACACACCCTACCGCCACTCCTAATACATCACCTCCCCATACACCCACCACCTTTACACCCTGCCCAATGACGCAAACACCTTCCTACCCCCCGACCAACACACTGGCAACCCCACCCCTACCCCATTCGGCACACGATGGATGGTCGACATATACCTCGTCGCCAACCCCCTCGCACTCTCCACCCTCCCATCACCCACAGCCATGACCGCACTTCACAACACTCTCGAATCTATCTACGACACTCACCTCCCCAACCCCATCATCACCCCCCCACCTCCACACCTCTTTGACACCTACTAACCCCACTCAGCAGGTATATACCACCTCCCCCCAAACCCAACTCACCCTCTCACGTACCCCCTCCCGGAACGCGTGCATCTAACATACCCCCCCAACCAGCGGTACTCTTGCTTGGAATTGGCAGGACTTTGTATACACAGACGGCTCGAAAAAAGGAAGCTCGTCCCCCCTCGGAGCGGCAGCCACCCACCCCGGCTCGGACACCAGACTCAAAATCCTGGTGACCTCTACCCCTCCCTCACACACAAGAAATCGCGCTGAATTAGCTGGCATAGATATAGGCCTCCAACTTGGCCGCACCCACCTCCTCACAGACAGTGCGTGCTCCCTCCGCCTCATACAAGGATACTTAAACTGCCCTTCCGCTTACAGATACAACATTCACCGCGACACCCTCTTATCCATCACACACACCCTTAAAACCCGCTGCGACGCAGGCATCCGTACACACCTCGGCAAAATCAAAGCCCACAACCACTCCCTAGGCAACGACCTCGCAGACACCCTCGCCAACCTAGTCGCGGATGGTCACCCACCCGACACTACATACACCACAGGTTCAGAGGTCACGATAGGCCACTGGCCCTGGTCATACACCCTCATTCCACAAACCCTAGGAGACCCCATACCCTACAGATACACCAACCTCAAATCCGACGCACGCACCTACAGCACCAAACACACACACACACACACCTCTCTCGCTAACAACCAAACACGGAGCCGTCCTCGCCCGCGCCGCGAAGGACGGCGCCGATTTCTCTTACCACAAAAAGCACTCAACCCTCACAAATATCCAGTTCACACACAAACAAGAATTCATGTGGGGAGTCCACAACACCCGCCTACTCACTCACAACCCCACCCTGCGCTGCCCCCTATGTGGCCAATTCACTAGCAACGGCCACATGGCCGGTAGCTACCCCACCATGTCTGGCCTATGAGAGGACCGACACAACAGCGCGCTGCAACTCCTACTCTCCCTATTGGAGCGCCACAACGGAGGACGCTAGGAAACCATCACCGCAGACTTCGGTAACAAACCCATAAAATCCTTTGCTTCCCCCTCTCCCGCCCACACTCCGCTTGACTGTCACCCACCCCACCCTACCCACATGCCCACTCGCCTTGTTGATGCTGACGAAGGTCTCTCACCCGCCTTCCTAACCTCGTGTCCCGCCATCCTCCCACCTGCGATTCTCCCCCCCGCGCTACGACCCCCCGCACACAAACCCGACTTCATCCGCCTCCTCGAACCTCGATTCGTTGGCCACACAAACCGTCGCCGCCGTTACGCATCCAAAAAAAAGATTCAGATAGGGGAATGGAAGTACTGCACGGACAACAACCTCTCCCACACAGCTAACCTCATACGTGCCAAATACACACCCCTTGCAAACGCCATCCGCAGCCACTGGCCAGGCACAGTGGTTGACATCCTTCCCATCGTCATGAGCCGCACAGGTACACCGCACTCCTTCACCATCACGAGTCTCACCTCCCTACTCACCGCCCGCACCGACCCTCCTGATAAACTCGTCTCCAAAGCACGCCTCGACACGTCTCGCATCCCTGCACAACTCCACACGCATATTGTCTAATGGCTGCATCACCTCCTACTCATATACCGCATCAAGTCCCGCACGACCTCCCGCCGCACCTCCGCACATTGCCCCTTCGCACGACCCTAAATGCACGCAGCCCTCGCCTCTTCTTGCACACCTCCCCGGGGGGGAGTAAAACCCCCGAACCCCATTGGAGAGGTTGGATTTAGGTGGTTTACGGTCTAGCCCCGACTTGTAAGTTCCATGTATGGCATAGTTGGGAGGGCCCAGAGACAGCCGCCGACGCATCCGGCTTTTGGTGAAAAACCGGCGCATACGGTACATGTTGTAAACAATTTCAATTTCAATTTCAATTTTTAGCCCCGTCTTGGCGGGCGTAAGATTCAAACCACCGATATAAAATGTTTCCGGGACGACGAGGTTTAATCGTCCGGGACGAGAACCATCCGGATTAATCGTCGACTGAGTTGTAACAGCCTGCTCATGAGTACGCAAGTGGCTCGTAACATACGGAACATGAACAGAAGCCAAGTAAACGTAAACGAGATGCTGTCCGTCATGTAACGCGACTCGAACATGTGCGTCACTCAACAGCGTCAAATCATCCGGAGTCAAGGTAAGGCCGGTTTCCTCATGTAACTCTCGAACGGCAACATCAACAGGCTTTCGTTAGCTGTGACTGAGCCTGCTGGGAACCAAGTTTTACCGGTACGAGGCTCGCGTTTTAACACGAGCTTAACTTCTGACAATTTAGTTTCTCCAACGTGAAGTACGACCACCACGTAACGTCCGGGTCCAACAGAAGCCATTTTAAATCAATCAAGCAACGTCGAGCGAATCAAAGGGTAGCGAAACGTGCGTCGACCAAAGAGCTGCGAAACCAATGTGGCGGTTAGCCTCCTCAAGCAAAACGCTAGCACAAATCAGTTCTAATCTGTCTAGTTCTGTCGTTGCAAGATGGCAAAAGATGTTGTCAAGCTATGATGTTGAGAGGATGTTTCATTGCTTGTATTGTAGCAGTATATATTGTAAGTGAACAAAGGAATTGTTAAATGGTTCTGTCACCTCCCTTTAGTGCACTGGGCTTAAATAGTTTCCTGCCAAGCTGCTTACGCCTGCTTGCTTAGCTTACGTGTTAGGCGCTAGGGCTTTCTAACCGTCGTCATCTGTCCCGAGACGCGGCTCGTCTAGCATTGAGAATCACGACGCGGCCTTTTTTGCATCGGAGAACTCGCTTAGGCGCGTCATTTGGCTAGTTAGATTAACTGTGCGTACATGTACGTACCAGGAGGTATTGGTGGTAGAGTATGCATCAGTACCCTCATGAATATTGTTGTAGCGACGCACGCACGTTTGTACGTCCGTCCGATGGAAAAGCACGAATTGGATTTAGTAACGAGTACCATGTACAATGTCGTGCAATGTACTGTTGCAGGATTGTACTCGTCACATTCGGGTCGCGGTCGCTAATCATCATTCGGGGCAGCCCGTGTAATCGGTAGACTCCATGTCAAAATAACTTGTTGTTTCCTATGATATTACGCTCTTTATACACGACATGAATGGGCCATTCGAGTCAAATGTCGACAATATTCATCACACGGTCAAAGCCATTGCTCACATGTGAGTGTGTAAAGATAAATTAGTCAAGCTCCAACGCATACCACGGTCTTGGTGGAACATGCAAAGGGTAAAGAGTCGCATCCACATGGGGTTGAATTTTAGCTCATCAACACACGGCGCGGCGCACACAAAATCTTTCACATCTTGGCGAATTCTTTCCACCATAATCAGTTGAACGCTTTAGCAAGAGTGCCAACAACTCCTATGTGACCAACTGACGCACCATCGTGCGACTTAGACATCATTCTCAGTTGGAGTAGCTCAGAGCTCAGAGTTCCGCGGGACACAAAGGTGATTGAGACGCCATAAGTACCCAGCTCTTGCTTCAATCCGGTTGTCTTTCGTCCACTCACCCTCGTTCCAATAAAACGAGTCTTGGGAGTGCCCTTCGTGAATAAGATCAGCGAACTCATGGCTCAACCGCAACTCCATAACATTCATTGAGTTTAATTACGCGGCGTTTAACGACGACCGGAATTTATGTCGTAAATCTGCGAATAACCTCGCCATCCCAAAACAGTACAACTGCGTCTCGAGGTACGAAATGTAGTCTCCGACTTAACAGACCAGCTTCGTTTAGGGCTCCCTTGCGGTAAGCAAGTGCCATCGTGACCACAAACGGCTGCATGGCTTTTCCTCGATTAAATGATATAAGTTTTTGGTTATTGCCACCATAATTTTTATTACTATTAAATTCTGCTTTAGTAGTAACTTGGGCTGGGACGGGGTGGACCGTTTACCCGCCACTATCTAGTATTGCGAGCCATTCCTTGAAACTGAAGGAAGAAAGTCGTCGTACGAAAAGAACCGAATTTTGCAACCCCTTGCCGATAAATTGCTTTGCAAATGGCATTGCTTAGTGATCATTTCACCAAGTATCCTGCACTAGCCAAATAAACTTACTAGTGGGGTTATGGGAGTACAGTCCCGCATGCAACGAACGTGCCGCTTGTTCAATATGTTGTTCGGCCGCTTGAGCAGATGTCGTAGCTTGTCGTGGTCTTTTACGACAAGGAAATAAGAGCACCCTTCAAGGTAACACCTCCAATGCTTACCGGCCAAAGCCTCCAAATCGTATGCAGAGTAGGTGTTGCCGCGCTCAGTCGGATTCAGCTTCCGCGCTCACTAAGAGGTTGGTTGTAATCATCCCCAATGGTCTTGCAACATGATTGTTGCAATCCCAATTGTCGAAGCATTTGTAGCCACGGTGAACACCGCATCCGAGCTGACCTCCGGAAGGATAAGACATGGTGCGGAAATGGTCCGTAATTTCAGATTCTCGAAGGCTTCCATGCATGCGGGCGTCAACGTAACCTTATATGGCTAGGATTCCCGTAATAAACCCGTCACTGGAGCCATAAATCGCTAAAATGATCAATAAACTTGGCGTAGAAGTTGCAGACTTCCACGGAACTGCGATCTCCCTTCTGCGTCGTAGGCACTGGTATGTCCGCAACGGTGTCGGCGACTTTCTTAGTCGAAATGTAAATTTTATCAGCATATTCATTGTAGCCCAAGTACTCCATCTCTTGAAGATCGAAGAAGCATTTCTTGAGACGCAACTTCAAGCCTTCCTCCTTGAAACGATGGAGCACAAGACGCAAGTGCTCGAAGTGCTCCTTGAGGGTGCAATTGTAGGCAATGTCGCAAAGGTAGACCGTAACGAACCTGTGTAAAAAGTCGCGCCGGATATCGTTTATTATCCGCTTGAACGTAGCTGGTGCATTGCACAATCCGAAAAGCGAACCCACTCCATCAAACTATATACATAGTGTCTGAAACGCTGTTTTGTGGACGTCCTCCTCACGATCTCGAACTTGCCAAAAGCAAAACGCGAGGTCCACATGGGTGCAAAAATCCTTCAGCGCATTGAGGGTGTCGCTCACACGCGGGAGTGGGTAAGCGTCCTTACCCGCAACCTCATTAAGGCCACCGTAGTCAATGCATAGTCGAAGCGAGCCCTCGGCTTTACGCTGACAAAGACTTGACGAGCCAAACCCACTGCGATGGGGACAAATTAAACAAGCCTCCATTGCGTCTTTGAGCTGTCGATTGAGCTCAACCCGCTCTGCAGGTGACAATGTGTTAAGACTTTGACGCTTCATCGGGCCATTTGTTTCAAGGGAATGATCCCACTGTCGGCTTGAATGCGGCGAATCCACATGTCGCAGCAAGTCCGGGTAGTCATCGTAGAGCAACGACCGGAATTGTTAACGGTGTTTTGCAATAAGTTCGTCTTCAATGCGTAACTCTACTGGCTATTCCGTTGTTGGCGTGACGTTAATCACATAAAGCTCAGAGTTGCGTCCCCTAATTCGGCGCGTCAGGAGAACATTCAGTCGCCCTTTCTCATTAGGTGTCAAACTTCTAGCACTGACTCCATACGTAGATGTTTCCGGACGCAAAAGCGGTTTAATGCCGTAGGTCGACGATTGATCTCCACTGATTTATGCCGGGCTTGGCGGCTAAAAGGAGTATGGACACGTACGAAGTGCATGTGGTGGGCTCCTAGGCTGAAGTTTGCACGAAGCGCGCGAGTTCGGCCATGACGAAGCTGAGTTACTCGGGGTTAGAGTCCAGAGGGGAAACTCCTTGGTTGAACATGGTGATGGTTGTTTGTTTAGGAAGGAAATAGATACGCCTTCACGGATCCACTGCAAGACTTTTCCGCTCGCGCCGATATCTTTTTATGCTTCACAGCGTCGATGCACGCGATGACGCATGCCAGCATTGTGGAAGTTGCAAGTAAATCTAGATTGTGTACGCAAATTCTTGGGGTACTTGTACTGAAAAATACGGGTACTATGGTACTAGCGCTCGCGTCTACTACACGTATTAGTCCCCGGTTCCGCCAGCGTCATCGCCCGCATCCGGCAACACAACATATCATGCCCGCCATACTCGTCTACATTGCCTCAAAGCTACGACACCAACAATGATTACATGCCACGCCTCGTTAATTATCAGCCAAGGCAAACTTAGGTGCGTTTTAGGGAGTCGAAAAGTCACGGACGGGTTGCTTGCGGTCGGTAACATCGACTTCGCTCTTTTCCATCAACAATAGCAGCAATAATCCTCCCCAACTGCAAGGCGCGTGCTGGCGCGCGCGGGGGTGCGGAGAGCGGAGTTCCCCTCTAGGGTCGCATGGGATTGTTGCTTACAAAACGATTGGAAGGGAAAGGCAAAAATGATATGCATGGGAGGTAGGGGATGGTAGATCCATGACGGATGATGAAATGGTTGATGCGAGTGATGGGGACCTGGGCGGCGATGCATGAGATGAGATTGGGTCCGGATGTGACACTTGTATGGAATTAAATATTGTTTACATATAAATTCGAATGTGTGATTGTAAGTTAATCCATATATATATAATATGATGAAAGTGGCAATCCTCGGGGTAAATGAATGCTTTGGAGAGCATAAGAATCGCGACAGCACGCACGCTTTGTAGTGCGTGAGTGTGCTGGCGGGGTCCTTGCTGTCTACCATCACAACGATGGGTGGTGAGGTAGCGGGGTGCTCTTCCTTCAGATGGGATCGCATTTCTTCCATAGTCGCATGATTTGCGTCCATTGCGGTAGCGGTGAAGTTGCACTCGCCGCGATGGTGGCAAAAGAACTCGAAGCACGGGTACTCCGCGTTGTGGAAGAGCAAAATGAAGGGCCGTTCGAAAGCGATGGCGAATAGCCTAAGGGTGGAATATAAAATCCAAGAGCTAACGGGCAGGGTGGTGCCGGGAGAGGGCGGTTCCTCATCCGAGAGTGGGCCGTAGCATATTTTAAATCTCGTCGTCTAGGTCGATATGCCTTTGATGAACAAGAACTCCTTGGAGTAAAGCTGCCTGACGTCGTTGTTGTGGTGGTGCTGCGTGGCCGCGAGAGCCCGGAGCTGGTTCATCAAATCCCACGTGTGTCGGTTGTGGGAATTGCACCAGCCGAACATTGGAGGTTATATGATACCCATGGCGACGGTCACCGCTGTGAAGCCCCACGACCCATCCGCCGGGACGGGTCGTAGGGTGTTGTCTTGGAGAAAGGTGTCGCGTCCCCGTAGAGTTGAAGATGGGGTCGGCGAGGAGACTGTCGGCGGCGGCGTCGGAAGACGTCGGACCACTCGGGTGGTAGATGTCGATGTTGGCTGGGCCCGGCGGTTGCGCGGTCGTGACGGCGGAGATGGCGGCCGATTGCGGCCGTGCGCGTCGTTGGCGGAGTGAGGAGCATCCGGGGGGGAAAGGCGATATTGCAGCCCATTGTTGTATGTTGGCGGATTGTGGTTGTGAAGGCTCCGCAGAAGCGTGTCGACGAGCGCCACCGGGGCGGTGGCATGTGTGTCGGCTGCGAGGCGTTGGAGAGTGGCGGTGTACTCGGCACGGAACATGTCGTCCGTCGCGGTCACGCTTGGGTCTGGCTGGCAAGCTCTGCGCATGCGTTCTTTCGCTTTTTCCCGCGCGGCTTTGTCAGCGCTGCGGGGCCAAAGGGGCAGCAAGAGTGTCAAGGCGTCGAAAGTGCGAAGGCGGCTCATAGCGACGACCAAGGTTTTTGGCGCTGGCGTTCGGCGGGCGACAGTCCAGCACGTACGTCTTGTCTCGCGAGAAAGTTGCGCCTTGCGCGAAGAAGTCCGTGAAGGCGATGTCCGGAATCATACTAAATCCGACGCGCTCGATTTGGATGCTCTTGACAATGGACCCGCTCTCAAGGCGGAAGGGGGTCGGGAAGCGCAGCGTGAAGTACACGGTTGTGGGCAGGACTGCAACATGGCCGTCCGGAAGGTTGTGACAACCGCGGTGCAGAGGGATGCCGAAAGTGTGCGGACGCGCCACCATGGCTCGCGGCATGTCTCGAAGGGTAACAACCGGCGCGTCCGGCGACGGGTGTCGCGCTGTCGCGTCATCCAGCAAGAGAGCAACTGCGGTGGCGCTATTGCCGTTGGAATATAAGCAGTCTATATTTACACTATGTCGGAATATGTACGGCATGCCGTTGTAGAAGTACATCACGCTCGGAACGTCTGTCGTCTTGCTGTGTGTCAAGCGGCCGAGGAGGGCGCAGAGGCAGCGATCGGTGACCGGCGTCCAAGCGTCGTCGTGGCTAGTGCGCATCTTGTCTTTGACTCTTTGGCGCTCCATCGGATGAGCTGATGTTGATCTTTTGCGGCGCGACGCGGTAGCAAGGCGTGGACAATAGCGTCTCCCACAGTATGACCACTATGACGTGGCACCATGAAATGCGCGTTGCGAAGGTTCGGGTGGTGGATGGAGGCGGGTTTTTCTTGTGCTCCAAAAATCGTGAGGCGCCCGCCCCGTAGGCGGTCGTTGAGTTCGGAGAGGTATACGAAACTGCTTTGTAACAGCACGGTGGTGTGCAACTGACCGAGAATGTGACGGCCGCGCGCGTTGCTTGCAAACTGGGTGTCCCATCCGGGGCCGTCGCGTTGGGCGTTCGCTTTGTTACGACTAGCGGTGTCGGCCGCCGTGCCATAACGGATGTCCCCGTTGCCTTGACACAGCGGCGCGCCTGATGGTGGTCGCCCGTCAAAATGACGCCAATCCCGCCGAACAGAGTGCGGGAGGAGTCCGGCATGGGGCCGCAGTCTCACATGGTTAAAAAAACTTGTTGCTTAATGGCCGCGAAGTGCTTACCCGTCATGGTGAATAGCTCGTCCACGATGAGCAGACGGGTGTCTTTCCAAGTCTCATGAAGATCCAACTTCGCTCGCGTCCCCCGCATCGGCGTGTCGTTTCCCCACCTCGGTTTGAAGAGCTCGCTAGATGTGCCGAATACCATATCAGTGGTGGTTGGTCCGATGTCGCCCATGAGGTTGATTACCGCTCGATGGGTGTAGGCGGTGACGGCGATCCGTCGCGCGACCCCGTGTTGGTGCGCAAACCACACGATGGCGATGACCGCGGCGCTCTTCCCGGTCCCAGGCGGCCCGATCTGTTTCATCCGCAGGGGGGCACCGCGGATGTGATGCCCCCGTTGCTAAACACGCCCAACATGTATTTGCATCCGAGATGGAGGGTCATGTGTTGCTCCTTCGCGACATGAAACAATACGGCCGTTTCTTTTATATTGGGCTTGTGCGGAAGCATGTCCCATGTTGGGCGGCTCGAAGAAGTGGGTGCCGAGGCGTCCGCGACCGGGGTGCATGGCCGCGGCTCGACGTTGACAAAGGTGGTGGAGGCGCGGCCCGAGGCCGAGGCCTCATTCCCCCCGACGCCGGCTGTGTTGTCGGCTTCAATTTGTCGTTCGTTCGCGGCGCGGCGGCTGTAGCCCTTAACGTCATGTTTCCACCTCGCCTCGTTGTCCTTAAAATGCTCGGGCGTGGCGCGGACGGTTGCGATGTTTCGGGTCGTCTCCTGCGAAGGTGATGGCTTATCATGGCGCATCATCACTCGAACCTCTTATGCGTACTCGGCAGCCATAGTGAGTTTCCCGGTGCGGCTTGGCACGGCCTGGGGGAAGTCCACGAAAACCTGTAGGGTGGGATCGACTTGGCTTGCGTGTTCGTGGTGCGTTTTTGGCGTCCCGGCGTCTGTCTCAGCTTGCCATTACATTATATACTTGTGATTACTACATGGGAGGGCGGGAACAACGAAAAATTGTGACTCCCTTGCGAGTCACCTTCTAGGAGCTACTATTTATAGCCTCATCTACCGCGAGTGATCCACATCCGCGGATCTTGCACAAAAGCGCACTACTCTACTAAATACTATTTCCAATACTCTAATGTACTGAAATCGTTATTCCCCTTACTTGATTATCGGCATCCTTAATACCGGTATTTTTATTCCTCTAGGAGGATACCATGTGCCTTTGCGTGTCTTTGAAAAACTAGGTTTGCTTTTAGCTACGCCATTCGCAAAACAAACATTGCCGCATCTCGTCGCCCTGCACGAGCACCTCCGTCCGGGCCGTACTTTTGGCGCGGACAATGTCATTGTTGTTATAGAGACGGCAGTCGCGCACCCGGCGGCGCTTGTCTGTCATTGCGACGCGCTCTCTTTCCCACGCGTCCATCCATGTCTAACCGGCATGCGGCAAGAGCCGAGCGTCCGGTGGCGCGAGAGAAAGAAAGGGAGAGAGAGAGCGAGAGAGAGCGCGCGCGCGCGCGCGCGAGAGAGAGAGAGAGAGAGAGAGAGAGAGAGAGAGAGAGAGAGAGAGAGAGAGAGAGAGAGAGAGAGAGAGAGAGAGAGAGAGAGAGAGAAATTTATTTTTCCGTATAAGTAAGTTATGTAAGTAAATATTTCAGTATGATATTGTCTAATGTATTGGAAATATGGCCCATACTATATAAATATGAAATATCAAATTGGTATTTTATCTTCCAAAAAATTTCTTACAAGAAAAAGCAGTGGAGGCCACCAAGCAAAAAAGAAGAAAGGAGGGAAAAAAATATATCTAAGCCCGAGGAACAGGAAGGCGTGCCACAGCACCAGCACTGCCCTCCTGAAAAGCGTCGCGGAGATAAGAACCCAGAGTGCCATGAAAAGCAGCAGAAAGACGTTGCATGAATTCACGTCGCAAATCCCCCAAAAACTCCGAAACGGAAAAGAAGTAGATCGACGAACAAAATGCTGCATACGGACATAACTGTCAGAGCGCAAGGAACGAGAGTCAGCGGCCCCCATGCCATGGAAGCGACGAACAGCTACCAAAATATCCAAGCGATCGACCAACTCAGCCGCCATCGGCGCCAACCGGCCCCCATCCTCCATGGCGAAGGGATAATAGTCATGGACCGACTGAACCGAAGGCGTGCCAAGCAAAGCGGAAGTGCGGAGGTCCGCATCAAGTTTGCCTTGCTGAGCTCCCAATGCAAGGCTGCCAGGGAGTGGAAGGCGAGCACCTATACGAGGAACGTTGGTGTTCGTGCGAGCACTTGTAACCGTCAAACCACATCCCCAGGACGATCACGTGAAGCTCCCGACCGAATACGGCGGACCTCCAACCGCAAGTCCCGGCCCTTAGTAGCCCCCGCTTTAAGCATGAACTCTTCAAGCACGTAGACAATACGGTCGTGGAGTTGAATGATATACCAAGAGCACGGGCACCGGGGGATATGGTCCATGAGCATAGCGGCTGTTGAGCGCTCACCCGACATAAAGATGCTCGATACCGTCGACGAAGATCCATACACGCGAGATTCTGAAGGGGCCTCATTGCACCGAGGGCATTTTCGAACATGAGCGGCGCGCTCCGCAGTCAAGCCAAGCACCCGGTGAGCTGCCATCGTATAGCAATCGGATGGCACCTTGAAACTGGACTCATGTGAAGCGAAAAAGAGAGCCAAAGCCCCGCAACCCGTACCCGAAATTACCCTCATATAGTCCGGTGGGGAAGGTCTGCAGACCGCCAAGTGGTCAAGGTAGGCCCGGGCACGAAGAATGCGCGAAATTCTCCGTTGAATGTGGCCCCCGGAATCTCCCAAGCGAGCGAGAGCATCGGGAGTCGGAAGTTGTAGGCTAGTCACTTGGGTAGCGGGTGCCACCGCATTGTTGACCGTACATACCACCAACTCGACATCGGGCCCGGCATAATCGGAAAGGTTTTGGTTCAGTGTGTTCGTCAACACCACAAGCTCCGATTCCGAAAACCCGCCCATAGTGGAGATAGAGTCGTACGAATTGCGCAATTGGACCGCCCACGGTAAAGTAGAAGTGGCAACATTCAGTAGTTCCTGTCGGATGAGACCGTACAAAGGACCTAGCGACTCGGACTCGTAATCAGTAATCAGGTTGGCGAGGGTCGAAGTGAATGAAGCATAGTGAGCAGGTTCGGCGTCGAGCTCGAGGGACGGTACATTAAGCCCCCCAAACTCCGCAGGGAGGGAGAGCTGTCGTTTAGCACAATTCAGTTGATCGAGTGTTTGTGCGTCCAAAGAAACGCCCAAGATTCGATAAACTGCTGCACGGACGGCCTTATCTGCAGTAGCAAGGTACGGTCGGCAAATATCTGGGGGGAGGGTGCGGAGCAAGAAACCATAGCGGTGTACCGCACACGTGATCATCAAGCGGAAAGCGGCGTGTGTCCCTCCGAAGTCCGACATAGCAAAGCATACGATCTTGTCGAAGAGGAGTTGATGAGCCTCAACGGTGTCTTGCAGCCAAGAGTGAACATAGTTCTCGTTATGAGACGCTGGAGGGCCGTCTGCCATCGAGAAGTCCATCGCCAAAGGGGCTCCAAGGTTACTAGTACCCGTAACAACGGGGACCATCGCCCGTATCACCTCGACAAGTTCAAGGGCCGTATCCGGAGGTACCATGCACGAAGATTTTATTGGTTGAACATTCGAGCAGATTTTCCCGAGTTCCTCCGTAGCCACCGTAATCACAGTCGGGACGAAAGGCGTTTTGATCAAATACTTGCCATCATCAAAGAAGGCTTGGATCGCCGCTGAATCCTTGCACCGTTCTCCAATATTCTGGAGGGGGGTGCTTATCGCCAGGTTGAACAAAAGCGGGCCAAGAGGATCTCCTTGTCGGACACCCGTACGAGATTGAACCGTGCCGTGTAGGAGCGAAGCATCGTTGGGGTCGAAGTAATACACCGTGGAGTCCCGTGAATATATCATCTCAACCAACGGGATAATGGGATGCAAGTCAGGGTTCTTGTATAGCTCCGCAAGGAAACTCTGCGGGAAATGGCGTTGAAGGCGTTTTCCAGGTCCAAGCTTAGAAGGCTGCAATCGGGAATAGCTTGTAGGCCAATGCGAGTGGTATGAATGGCTCGCTCGATACCCGCTTTGGTGAAAGCCGATCGTTGTACATGGCCCAAGTGGTCGGCCGCGACAGTCGCTATCCGCGCTGTGGCGTGGCAATGAGCTAACCGCGACAAAACGCTGCCAACAGCAAGCGGCCGGACTTTAGGAGCCTCACCCCGAAGGTGAGTGGCGTCGCGGTCAACCCCGGTTTGCTTGTGAAGAGCCCACCCGGTCGCACTCGCCAAAAAGTCCGCCGCAGCCTCGGGAATGTTTCCCGCCGAGTAGCGGTTAACCCACTTACGCCATGCCGGAACATTCAAGTCACGGACATGTTCCCATCGCCAGACATCAACGTGGGGAGCTGACAAGCGAGGTGCTTTTCTCAAGACATGGAGCATAGACTCCTCCCATATTTTGAGGCTGTCACTGTCATCTAAATACGTGAGGGGTGGGCGCGCCGGGGGGGGCAGAGGGTCGGGGAGATCACAGTCTGGATGGGGAGTACCGGGAGGAGGATGCAACCGCTGAAGAGCGGCCAAAGCCGC
This sequence comes from Tetraselmis chui, assembly GCA_026401115.1. NCBI lineage: Eukaryota > Viridiplantae > Chlorophyta > Chlorodendrophyceae > Chlorodendrales > Chlorodendraceae > Tetraselmis > Tetraselmis chui. Next base: position 104,873 of record JAPMLY010001103.1, on the reverse strand, counting down.
GTCCACGCCCTCCACCATTCCGAAGTCGACTCTGTTCAGGGCCATACGGGCCCGTCGCATCTGGCCAACTTCCACTAGCTCACGGGCCCGACGGAAGGCAGCACGGCGTCGGAGGTCACTTTCAGAGAGGCGAGTCGGTGGGTGGTCCTGCTCCCGTTGAGTGTTCTGGGCCCGGCGACGGCGAGAGCCCCCCCCCCACCCCGGCCCCGACCGCCGGGGCGTCTAGGCGCAGAAGCTCCCGGGCACGCACGTGCAAGCTCACCTCCATCTCGAATATCACGTAGAAGGGTGTCAATGCCCGTGAGTCCGTCCTCTCCGGACGTAGAGAACCAGAGACGGACTCGACGTTGGACTAGGGAGCGAATGCGAGCACCGGCCGCCGCCGGGAACGGTCGGAGGAGGAGGCCGCCAAAGAGGTGAATTGCCAAAAAAGCTCCAGCAGCCCGAGAGTCCGTTGAGGGAAGGGAGGTCGCATATTCGAGGGTGTCTTGTAGGGCAGAACGTAGGTCGTCTCTCGCTGTCGCACAAACCCATCGGGCCGCAGTGATAGGTCTGAACTCAAGTAGACAAGCGACCGGCTCGTTGTCGGAGCACAATGAGGCAGGAGTAGCAGCCCGAGGGGGGGATCGGAGAGCAGCCTCTCGGCGGAGTGCAGCGGCAGATGAGGGCATAAAAGCTTGTCCACGAGGTATCGGGGGTCCATCATGTGTAGGGGGGGGAGTGAGGGGGAAAAGCTCCGGTTCGGCCCGGGGTGGGGAAGGGAGTGGAGCCAAGGGGGGGAGGCCACCCCAAGCAGGGGGGAGAGGGGTGACAGCTATTCGTAGGGGGCGTGGTCCAATGAGCGGCGGCCGGGGGATGCCAGAATAGTCGTGAGGCAACATTGGAGAAACGGGAGCAACCTCACAGTGTAGGCATGGAGCAGTAAGAGGGCGAGCTTGGGTAGCAAATAGAAGGTGGTCGCCCGAGGCACAAAGGGAAAACAAGGCCGGAGAGGAGGTCGAGAGGTGGCGAGCTTGGCGACGGTGTGCGGAAGTAGAGGGGCCATTGCCAGTTATGAACATGTGCGTGTGTCTGGCGAAATTAGAGCGCCATTTACGCCCAACAAACCGTATGCCACACGGAGCGCAAGTGTAACATTCCCCCCGCGACGGGAACAAACACCCGAAGCACTTAGGCCCGGCTCCGACCATGAAGCTCTAGCATGGGCACCAGCTGCAGCAGCCGCAACTCGCCGGCTTCCAATAGCATCATCACGCCGCCAACCAGCTCCAGCCCTCCGCCCGGCAGCAGAAGCACTCTGTCCATTGGCACCAATAGCTGCAGAACCGGGACCGCTGGCAATCCTATGCCCACGGGCCGTGGCAGCATCGGCGAGTCGCTGACCGGCACTTGCAGGAGCACCACTAGCAACGTCATCACCTGCTGGATCTCTCTGTCCAACAGCCCATGCCGCAGCAACCGGGCGCGGGCCAGCACAAGCAGGTGCATAAGCACCACCAGCGGCCCTGCCACCAACCACATGTCTGCGCCCACAAGCACCATCACCAACACTAGCAGCCCGGCGCGATCGAGCTCCGGCAGCCGCAAGTCCCATAGCGGTAGCAGTAGCAGCAAATGCAGCACCACTCGCCGCAACCCTATGCTCATGGACGCTGGTAGCAACGGCCGAGCGCCAACCAACACCAACAGGTGCCAAGGGGTCTCCGGCAGCAACACGGCCAGCTCTTTGCCCATTAGGACCACCACATGTAGCACCTTCACTACCGGCAGCAGCGGCACTACCAGCAGCAGTTGCAGCAGCAGCAACACCCCAAGTTGTAGCCCTCCGCACATGAGCAGCGGCGCGCTGTCCTCAAGTAGGAACGGCAATCTCCGCACTCCAACCAGCACCAGCACGTGTAGCAGCATGAGCAGCTGCACCATCCGTAGCAACACTAGTAACACCAACACCCCCAGATGCGGCTTTGCACACGCCATTCTCACCAGCAATAGCCGATCGCCGACCAACAGCCGCAGCAGAAGCAGCAAGAGCGACGGCGGCACCAGCACGACCAATATCTCGACGTCCGCCGGCTGCTGCAGCAACAACAGCAGCAGCCGTGCGCCGACCAGCACCACCACCAACAACAGCGGCACCAGCACTACCAATGTCTCTACGTCCGCCGGTTGCTGCAGCAACAGCAGCAACATCTGTACGCCGAACGGCACCAGCACCAGCAACAACAGCACCAAAAGCAACACCAACACGACCACTATCTCGACGTCCGCTGGATGTTGCAGCAACAAGAGCAACAGCCGTGCGCCGACTAGCACCACCACCACCACCAGCAGCAGCAACAGCAGCAGCAACGGCGGCACCAGCACTACAAGTGTCTCTATGTCCGGCAGCTGCTACAGCGACAACAACAGCAGCCGTGCGCCGACTAGCACCACCACCATCAGCAATATCATCATCAACAGCAAGAGCGTAACCAACACTACCAGTGTCTCTACGTCCGCCGGCTGCTGCAACAACAACAACAACAGCCGTGCGCCGACTAGCACCACCACCACCAGCAGCAACTGCCGTGCGCCGACCAACACCACCCTCAGCAGCAGCATCATCAGCAGCAGCAACGGCGGCACCAACACTACAAGTGTCTCTATGTCCGGCAGCTGTTGCAGCAACAGGAACAGCAGCCGTGCGCCGACTAGCACCACCTCCATCACCAGCAGCAGCAACGGCGGAACCAACACTACCAGTGTCTCTACGTTCGCCGGCTGCTACAGCAACAGCAGCAACATCCGTGCGCCGACCAGCACCACCACCACCACCATAAGCAGCAGCAACAACAATAGCGGCACCAGCACTACCAGTGTCTCTACGTCCGCCGGCTGCTGCAGCAACAGCAACAGCAGCCGTGCGCCGACTAGCACCACCCTCAGCAGCAGCAACAGCAACAACAACAGCAACAACGGCGGCACAAGCACTACAAGGGTCTCTATGTCCGGCAGCTGCTGCAGCAACAACATCAGCTTTCGTGCGCCGACCAGCACCATCACCACCACCACCAGCAACAACAGCAACAGCAACGGCGGAACCAACACTACCAGTGTCTCTACGTCCGCCGGCTGCTGCAGCAACAGCAACAGCAGCTGTGCGCCGACATGCCCCAACAGCAGCACCAGCAGCAGCAGCAACGCCGGCACCAACACTACCAGCGTCTCTATGGCCGGCGGGTGCTGCAGCAACAACGGCAGCAACTCTGCGCCGAAAGGCATCGGCGGCCTCCCTCGAACCACCGGCGGCATGGGCAGCCCGCCGCCCACCAGCGGTAGCCCTAGCAGCCCGCCGCAGAGGAGCAAGTTGTTCCGACCGACTCGTAAGCGGGCGACGGACAGCGCAAGTGGCGCGCACGACAAATGCCCAAGAGCCCCCGAGGGGGGGTAGAGACAAAGCAGAGCGAAGAGGGCGTCGCGCATTGTGACGAGGAGTAGCGCGGCGCCCCGATGCGGAGGTACGGACAAGGGATGCGGGGGGGAGGACAGCGGACGACGCACGGACCGTAGCACGGGCCCGACGAGCAGCAGAATCGCGACGGGGAGGTCCAGACACGGAGGACCGGGCGAAAGGGGGAAAAGGAGAAGGGGAAGCTAGTCGGGACGGCCCGGGAGCAAGACGCGAAGGCCGGTCAATGGCCCGGTCGTCGGCCATAACGAGGCCCCGGGAGTAGCGTTGATCGCTACAAAACACGTAGAGCCACCCCCTCCCCAGCCTCCCCGCTACGAAAAGGGAGGAGGGAGGGAGGGTAAGGAGCAGGCGGGGGCGACCTGCCTGGGCGCCGACGAGGTCCTTTATCATATCAAAGCCAACACGTTTCTTATCCCTAAAAATGAGGAAAAACGTTCCGAATAATGCAAACTATATATTCGAAGATACGACGAGCAATGCACGAAGCTTTCTCCCGGTACATTTGGTACGTTTTGGTACGTGGCGGCACGTCTGATACGTTTCAATACGTTTCAATACATTTTGGTACGTTTTAGTACGCTTTGATACGTTTCAGTACGTTTCGGTACGTTGTGGTACGTCAGGATGCCGCGTCGGATTTTTTTATTATGAAGCTATCCCTAAAGGAGAACATCACGGGTACATGTACCGGTACTGGTACGTGAAGCTGCTTATGTTGTACCCGTATACCCGACAGGTAGCGATAACTTTATCGCCCTACTGCTTACTATTCCTTACATCACATGGTGCACGTGCCCCCTTACATCCCATGTACCGATGTATATACCAGATGTATACTTTGTCACGTGCATGTGGTGTACGTGAACGTCTACCGGGGTACTCCACCGTACTCCTGCCGCCACGACATGTAGCGCCAATTGCAGCAAACACAATATCGGGTTTTATCTATTACAGGGGTTTTCGGGCTATGCCTTCCTGTTCCTCGGGCTTAGGTTTTTTCCTCTCTTTTTTTTTTTTTTGGCTTGGTTGCCTCCACTGCTTTTTCTTGAAAGAAACAATGAGTACTAATTGGTTTTAGGGCTATTACGACAGATAGCTGCGGGGGATCTCTGCTACCCGGTACCTGTACATGCAGCTGCAGCGGGGAGCTCGCGATACGATAACGATCACAGTCAGCTCCTATATCACGAAATTAAAATCAAAATCAGTGCAGGACGGAATTGAAATCAAAACTTGCTGGCCTCCACTGCTTTTTCTTGTAAGAAAAGATTACCAGAAATTAAAATCAAAATCTATTCTTGCTGCTGCGGGTATGGGAATACTACATTAGCAGCACGCTGAATTTGAGCCCTCACTGCTTTTTCTTGTAAGAATTAGTGCCCTTTCCGCAAATTGTACATCGTTTTGAAATCAGAACGGCCCCCTTTTTTTTTACGCCCCCGGGATATGGGACTGGCAGGGAACCCGCACCGGCACCCCCTACAGGCGGCGTTTTGCAAGCATAACTGAGAGCAGAAGTTCGAAACAAACCTCAACTCATCATCGATCATGCTCCCGGGTAGGCGACGCTCGTGTGAGTGCATTAAGTACCATTGTACGAGAACCGTACCGTACTGCGCTAACCCCACACGAGGCCAGTGATGGAGTTTCACCAACTATAACCTTCCATTGACATGCAAACAAACATAAATGTATTCCCGGCACTGACCAAGAAAGGTCTGCCCTACCCGTCCGGGCGTCGACCCATTCGAGAATTGCGAGAAGGACCAAGGCCCATCTCACGGAACGGCCTTATTGATGCTTGCATTGATTCTCTCTTACTGGTACCAACAGTAAGGGTTAACACCGGGCATCGCTGAGGTGGAAGTTGACATTTTCTTATATCTAACTCTTACTTGTATGCGAAATCATACGGACAGTCCGAAATGTACCCGGACGTTGTTGACGGTGGGAGGTCTCGTTACCAAAATTGCTATTCTCTTTTCATTCAAAAGTAGGCAGTAGAAGGAGTGGGAGCACGAGTTCACCAAAACTCACGCAGAGTTTCGGTGAACCATCGTTGTTTCTACTCTCCGACTAGCTAGGCGCGTGATTTCCGCCCCAACGCGACTTCCCGCTAACACCACCTCATGCGTCGCTCCCACTACCGTTGCATGAGCATCCCACCCTCCCATCATATAGCGCTCCCAGATTTGGCACCACTCGAAGCGCTAAGAATAGCACGACCCGTGTTTGACGGTTTCGGCGCGCACACGCGCACGGATAATAAAACGTATGCACACTATATGACACACAAGCATCGATTGTGTGTCCACCTTCTACCTTTTGCGAGAGCTATCGCTTACGCAAGCGATATCGTGGCTCTCGCTAGCCACGCAAGGTGTTGATCACGCAAGGAACAAGAAAATATACTCCATGAGATCAAAGGGCACACCGCCTAGTGTTGCCCCACTGCCTTTACCCCGTTGCGCGTGGTGACGCGCCGGAGCAGCAGCCGGACACCTGCAATTGCTTACGAATGTGGTACATCAATTAGCCGCCAAGGTCAAAACTCTCTCCCTTGTTGCCACGCCAACAAAACATACTAATTTAGCCAACCCCACAGCTGACTTCGACCGAGTTGCGGGTGGACGACACGAGCATACCGCTCGACCAAATGACAATAACGACAACCATGAGGAGCATATCAACCCCGATAGAGTGGACATACTACGCTTCACGAACGTTCGCGGAGTGTCTGCCCCTACCGACACATCAGCCCCGTACGTGTTGAACCCTCGACACGGCGAGGATAACAATTGTTTTTTGACACCTCTAGGATTACCTCGCACGATGTGTATCAACACATGCGTTGCTATGGTCTTTTTACGTCCGCCGCTAACTCGGCACTCGAAAATGCTATGGAAACGATTCGCTCGGCCACATCTACCCCAGACGAGAAAATTTGCGCATATGCCCTCATCGACGCAGCGGCTCAGACACATAAAGCAGTGGCCGCAGGGGGGGAAGCGCGACTCACATACATCATGCGCTTCAAGGCCGAGAATATCCTCAACGGGGAAGAACGAGTCGCCGAACGACTCGTCTACTCGCGATGCTTCGACTCCATCTCTTCAAAACGCAGATGAAGCGTCGTCGACGGACTCCTTACAGTCTTGAAAGACAAACGACTCGAACTCAGAATCACCGCAGCTCCAAAAGCACATACAAGCAACTGCCCACTTCAAGGCAAACAATCACAGAATAAACAGACCGGACAAACCTAGCGACAAGCAAGACAAGCCGGACAAGAACAATGGCAAGTCTAAGGACCGCACGGGAGGCCGGCCCCTCCCCTCTATCGACAAGGCAATAGGCCTTTGAACATGGGAGCATAATCAAAGTCAGTAGGCCTTTGAACATGGGACCATAATCAAAGTCAGTAGGCCTTTATTGACATAATACTATTTTGTTTCTATTTCATAATACTTGTGATGAGCACAGTCTATTGAAGCACATTATATAGGTACTCGTTTGTAATTCCAATTCGAGCTTTTCCATCGGAAGGACGTACATAATGGGTACGTCGCCACTACAATTTAGCGAGGGTTCAGATGTGTATTGTACTACCAGTACCTCCCGGTACGCACAAGTGCGCACAGTAAGCATTTTGAACCTTGATGTTGGTGTACATGTAATACTTTGAAAAGCCCTCCGTATTAAGGCTTCCCAACAACTTCTGAACCGCGGATCGCAACCGCTGGATTTCACCCCGCCTAGCACCCAACCGTGCATGGCCTAGCACGGCTATAGGGTTACTAGCGCCCACCACGAGGAGGTGGGGGTGAATGCCGTCGGGGATGCGAGCGCACCCCCCTCCGGGCCGTCGCCGTTGCGACGCCGGCGGGCCCCGTCTTTTCGTAATGTAGTCTCTACAATCGCATCTGAATTATGCACTTATGCTGCGTCGTGATTGGTAGCTCTGTCTTTTGCCACCATCCATTTGAGCCGATATTAATGAAGTTTCCTGATTAGCACCTAAAATATATAATTTTGCTGAGTGACTCGTCATTGGTAGCTGCGTCTTTTGCCGACAATTTGAACTGACATTATTAAAGCCTCTTGGTTCGTATCTAAAATATAGAATTATCTTGACTTCCCACTTGTAGCTACGGCTTGCGCCACTATCTAAGCCGATGGTATTGAAGTATCCTCGCTCGCATCTAAAATGTAAATTATGTTGTCTGACCATAGGCAGCTGCGTCTTTTGCCACCATAATATGAGCCGGTGTTATTTAAGTCTCCCCGCCGGCGTCTGAAATGTAAAATGTTTTGATTGACGACCGGTAGCTACATCTTATGCCACAATCGAATTGCATATCAAAGCTCTCCTCGACGGCGACGCAGCGCTCCTCATCAGCTCCGCAAGGAGAATCCTGAAGGTAAGACGAAGACCGTATTCGAACTACGCTTTTCGTTTTCTTTGGGATGTGCGTCGTGAGCTCATGCAGCGTCTTTATGTGGTTCTTCATGGGATTGGCACGATGGGTTCCTATCTCCGAGATGCCTTGCAAGAGGATGGTGCATCTGTTGCACCGTGCGTCCATATTCCGAGGGCTTAGGCTTATGTGCATGCTTTCCTGTTTTCCCTGTTGGTGGACTCTATTATTGCTTTGATTCTAATTATTTTTAATTAGGCCATACTCCCTCGGGCTCAAGCAAGTGTGTGTGTTTTCCTCCATTTTCCTTTTCTTTGATTGGTGCTTTCCACTGTTTTTCGTATAATAAGATTTTTTTAATTTCGCCTTAGTACCCCCATTTGTTACTAGCACATCGATTTGAGATAAGGATTTGGTATCCCGTACTTTTGATCGTTACAAATGCGGCGATGTCGTCGGATCAACTTATCGCGAGAACAAGTAATATCGTACGGCAATACACGCTGCAACGATTTGAGACGATGCAACGATTTGAGATCCCAAATCTGTGCTCAAGTCGTAGGCACCACCCATCCCGGCAGCTCGTGATACCAAATCGCTAGTTCGGGCGCTTGTATAGCAATTTGAGCACGGTACGTCATCAGTACGGGTTATCATTTCAATGGACGGCTTACATGCACTTGAACTTCATCGCATGGTCATGAGCAAGGATGCGAGAACTGTCTTGTTCCACGGCGCGGCACGTTAGGGACGGACGGTACCGCACGCGTCGCAAGCCTAAGGCCCGTCCTATACATAGCGGAAAACCAAGCGTGTCGCGTGGTCACTTTTGTACGTTTCTTGTCGTGCTAGTATAATTTCCAATGTGTTGATTTTGCCGTGCCATACGGTAAAGTGGGCACGGCGGAACGACCACGTGTGATCATCGCCAGTTTTTGACCTCGTGTAGCAGCCAAGTGCGCAACTACAACTAGTGACTAGCTCGTATGCTACGAGGGCTTTAACGTACGCGATGGCGAAGAATCCTACCATTATCCATACCATTATATTAGCGCATGTGTTTGCCTCTAACCATATACCCACACCGCATCATAAATACTTCGCGCGCACTTTTAGCACTAGCATCCCGTTGCCTAACACTTATGTACAAGATAGCTATTTGTCAACCTAGTACTTAGTGTCATGCTATTAGCGGTACTCTATTCCAATTGAAATTGAAATTGAAATTGTTTACAACATGTCCCGGCAAACTCGACCGAGTGCTGTCTCACGGGCCACTCTACTTCGCCATACATGACTTATTAGCAAGTTGGGCCCGGGTCTCTCCGACCAGGTACATTTCTTATCGACACACCTATCTGCAATGTGTGTCGACGTTCCTCGGGAGTTATATAACTGTAAGCAACCGCAGTAATTGCCACAGTCCCCCCACCTAAGTAGTAACAGCGTAATAATTTTGTAATCAAGAAAGACAGATCGAAATATAAATCCACTTGTCTAGAAATGCAAAACTAAACTGCTGCTTGACCTTCACGATGCACGGCCCGCTCCCACCGAACCGGGGTGTCGACCGGCCTAGGCCGGTCGGCGTTCGGGAGGGACGACGGGCCAGCCTAATCTAGCTCCCGCGTGACTTCGGTCTTGCAGAAGATAGGAGGGGAAAGGCTGGCAAAAAACCCCTCCTCGCGCGGTCGCTCGTCGATCCCGCCGCTCCATCCCGTAAACCCCGCCCCAAGGTCTTGCCGCGTCCACTGACGCGGCGGTCCTCCGTGTCGAGGTCCCCCATCACCTCGAGGACAGGGGGGGGGGGACCGAGACACACAGACATAGAAAAAACTAGCGCTCCTGCCTCCGCGCCTGAATTTTCCCCGCTCATTTCCCCGGTTTTTTCTCTGTCTGGTACCCGGGTACCTGTCGGTTTTCCGGCATGTGGCCGTACCCTCCCCCCTCTGATCGCGCGTCCACCGAGCAGCCTTTTCTTGAGCGGGGGCCTCCGCGCTCACCCGGGCCCACGCTCAAGGACCCCTAGGAGTATGAAGGTCTGTCGGGGTAGTGGGTGTCGAAGAGGGGGGGGGGGGGGGGCAGGTCACCGTAGCCGGATCCGGCGGGCCGCGGGCGCCCGGAATTAAACAAAATCCTCCGTGCCGGGTTTCGTCGCCGCCAGATCGTGTCGCTCCTCCCATCGCGACTGTCCTCCTTGCCGTCCCAGCTGACTCCTCCCCCCGGGAGATGACGTTGGACGACGTAGCGACGCGCTAGTGAGCGCCCTACCCTGGTGCTGCTCCCCAACTAGCTCGACGCCGGGTACGGACATTGTTTTTTAGTATCTAAAAAAAGCCTTCCGTACAAGGCTTTCCGGCGGCGGCTAATCCTAAGGATCGCCGCCGCCTCCTATAGCCGCTCCTCCGTCTGCGACTAGCCACCGTCATGTGCCATGTCTTGCCTCACCCCTCGGCAAGGTTCGACCGGCACATGGCTGGTCGACAGCTAGCGAGCGCCCTTTCATGGCGATGCTTCCCGGCTGGCCACCACCAGCTCCAACACCCGCCTCCCACCGCTGATCCGGCCGTACTCTCCTCGCCATCAAACGTTGCCGTAGTACAGGCCCCACTCCTAAAAGTAAGGCATTATCTAGGAGTATCTGTACGCGAAAAAACATATCGGACGGGCCGAGCGGGAGATCTTGGCGCCGGTAGTGCACAGAAATGATTTTTTCAAAAGCCCTTTGTACATGGCTTTCCCGACAGCTGCTGATCCCACGGATCGAGCTGTCGGCCCTCTTAGCCCCCTACCGTGCCATGCATGGCACGGCTACGGGGTTTCCAGCGCCCACCACGGGGAGGTGAGGGGATACCGACGGGCATGCGAGCGCACCCCCCTCCGGAGCCGCCGCCGCTGCGCCGCCGGCGGGCGCCCGGTACTCTATTCCATATTAGTGGCGGTCGGCCGGCCCTGCCGGTGCCTTCGCCGGCCGCCATCTCTCTCCACTCACTTCTCTAGTCGCCACAGCCGGCCCCCTTGTGGGGCCGGCACGACCTCCGTGTAACTATCCGTCCCCAACTCTAACAGGTTATGGGCCCTCCACCAAGTTACACTAGGGAAGAGCGTGTGTAAAGCGCTCGGCGCCACGCTAGTCCTACCTACTCCCACGCACAAAAGAGTAGAGCGTGTGTAAAGCGCTCGACGCCACGCTACTAATTCATCGTCCAACCGACACCACGCTTCGCCTTCGAGTTGGTTGTCCGCGACTGTCCTACCATCTCCCACGCGATCATGTTGTTGTACGTTATAGTACGTTTCTCGACTTCAAGCTCATCTTGTCAGCACGAGTCGGACTAGGATGCATGGGTGATGTTGCGCTTTACTAAAGGAACAACGAATATGGACAAAATACTACAATTAAGTATATGTATGGACTATCTAGCGACGATCGCTACTACCGACGACTATAAGCAAGCGCTACCCCGCAAGTCGCTATCAATAAAGTGAGCAGAGGATCTTGTTGCAACAAACATGATGCTACCTTGATTAGAATATACATCGGTAGATAGGCTTACAGATTTTCGAGGACTTTGCCGCCGATCTACCTCTCGTTTGACCGAGTGGGCAAGTCAACAAGTGATAGATCTTCGAAGTTGCACGTGTCCTCGGTAGACCGCGCGCCGAGCGAATGCGTCTGCCCCTCATTCCAACACAAGCCGCGCAGGATTTTATGATAGCGAGAGCGACTACGTGGTGAAAATATGGGGTGCTAGCGATAGGACTAAGATAAGTTTTACTATAGTGTGGCACGCCAGTGTTTAAGCAATGTCCCGTTGCGGGTATCCTTCGTTGTTGTACGGATACATGTATTGGGCGCCGCAGCCCAAACCTATAGAGCGGCCGCACAACCCCTTAGCGGCCCGGTTGTTATTCGTTCTAGCGTTTCGCATGCATATCGTTTACATTATATTAAAAAAGCTATAGCTAGTAACATAGAAAAGGGCGTGGAGACCACCAAGCAAGAAAAGGCCGTGGAGACCACCAAGCAAGAAAAAGAAAGGAGGAAAGAACGTAAGCCCAAGGACCAAGAAGGCGTGCCACATCATAAGCACTGCCCTCTTGCAAAGCGTTGTGAAGATAGCAACCCCAAGTACCATGAAGAGCAACACAAAGATGTTGCATGAATTCTCGCCGCACATCCTCCAAAAAAATTCGAAAAGGAAAAGAAGTAGATCGACGAACGAAATGTTGCATGCGGACTTTACTTAAAGAACGCAATCATCGAGAGTCTTGCAACACCCATGCCAGGGAAGCAACGACATGCCATTGAATAACGAGGCGATCACTCAACTCAGCCGCCATAGGCGCCAACGGGCCCCCATCCTCTAGTGCAAGGGAATAGTAGTCATGGACAAATTGAACCAAAGGCGTGCCGTCGACAACACCCATGCTACAGCCAAGAGACAAAGTTTCGGCTGTTAGAAAGGGCCTTTTTCTACGCGGTCAACTCAATCGAAAGCTTAAGGACCAACAGTTGGGACCTTTAATTGTTGGAGAAGATTGGACCGAATAGTTGCATGTTGGAGTTACCATATGTTGTTCGCCTACATCCGGTGTTTCGCGTTAACAAGCTTCGTTCTTGTCCTACCACTACGTTACGTCCTTTGTTCCCGTCACGACTCATGAAGAATATGATGCGTACGATCTTGATCGCATTTCAGTTGTTACGATCGACACTCTTAGAGGACCCCGAGGGAAGTAGAAGTTGTTCTACACCCATTTAAAGGACGAGTAGATTCCACGTGTTTGGCACCGTTTAAATTGTGGCGAGTACTGTCCTGTAACAGTACGTTACAGGACTAGTACAAGTACTCGCTACGATATTTATACCGTACCTTCCACGGATGTAGTGTACTAGCAGTTACACTTGCCATTGTGAAGCTCGAGGACACTGTCCGCAGTACTGTACGTATATGTACCTCCCGGTATGTACAGTACGCCCAGTGAGTTCTCCCATGCGTCAAGACGCTAGGCACGAGGCCAATTGGTTACGCAACCTGGCCTACGAAAGACTACGGACGTCGACACGTCGACACCTGCCTGGGGAAGCGTGACGCGTGACGAGACTGAAGGCGAGCTTCGCTAGACTATAAATAGTCTAGCACAATGGAGGGCGGTGACAGGATATTCCACTTTGTAACTTCTTTCCTTCAATCCCCGCATAGCGACTGCTCCACTGTAGTTTGCTTACAGAACTATCAGCACTTTTCACTCATTGAACGCTTCCCATGAGAGATTTTGACTAGCAACCAGCCACCGAGAGGCTGGTTGCGACAAAATGAAGTTCATCGTACAGTTGTGTTAAAATATTTCTTGAACTCACTTGATTGGCTCCAATTTACTAGTCGCCAAAAGCACTTAGGCTTCATAAAGACCGCTCATCCTGCGAGCCTAGCCCACTCGCAGTGACTTCATCAAGCGGAGCTAAAGACCTATTGCAATTAGCATAAGGCGAATTAGAGGGTTGGCATGAGGCTATTTCTCGACGTGGTCTGGAGGGGGACGGTACGAGTGTGGCAAGTATTGTCCTATTGCAATACATATGATTGTAGGACTCGTACGTATCGCTACTAGTTGCATTCCGTACACAACGAGGAAGTGTAAACCCGCAGTTTTACAAAAACTTTAAACATCAAGTCCAAGTAGAGTATTAGCGTGCCTACTAGTGAGGTTAAGTGAGCGACACGACCCGCATGATCACGTTTGTGTGACGAGTAAAGTCATGTAACAGTACATTGCATGACATTGTACATGTACTCGTTACTAGTTCCAATTCATGCTTTTCCATCGGACGGACGTACAAACGTGGGTACGTCGCTACTGCAATATGCATCAAGGTACTAATGCAAACTGTACGACCAGTACCTCCCGGTACGTACAAATACGCACAATTAATCTAACTAGCCAGATGACGCGCCTAAGCGAGTTCTCCAATGCAAAAGGAACCGCGTCGTGATTCTCAATGTTAGACGGGCCGCATCTCTGGACATATGACGACGGTTAGACAGCCCTAACGCTTGACACGTAAGCGAAGCAAGCAGGCGTAAGCTAACTTGGCAGAAAGCTATTTCAGCCCAGTGCAGTAGAGGGAGGTGACAGAACCATTTAACAATTCCATTGTGCACTTGTAACATATAATGCTAAAGTACAGCAGTGAAACATCCTCTCGACATCATCTCTCGACAACATAATTTTGCCATCTTACAACGACAGACATAGACAGATTAGAACTGATTTGTGCTAGCGTTTAGCTTGAGGAGGCTAACCGCCACATTTGTCCAAGACGGCAGTCATCGCGTCACATGAGACGAGCCTCCGAGGGTCGCGTGATGCTTCAAGACTAAAGGTGAGCTGGGTTGGGCTACAAAAGCGAGTGCAGTGGAGGGAAAAGACATTTCACTTTTGTCTCTATCTTTTAATTGCATCCACCTACGTTGCATAATTCACAATTACGCTCTCGCACGTTGTCTAAGCATTAGCCGTAATTAATTGTTACGCAATTTGCTCTCTAAGCAAACGGCAACACTTGCCTCGATGTAGGGTTAGCGCATTACGGTAGGGTTCTCATGCAATGATACGTTGTGCACTCAAACGAGCGCTGCCCATCCGGGAGCATGACCGATGATTAGTTTGAGGTTTCTTTGAACTTGTACTCTAAGTCGTGCTTGCAATACGGTTTTACCTGCAAGGTTTATATGTAACAATTTGATTTTCTCGAGCTATAACGTATTATGACACAAATCTTTTTTATCTTGCTCTCGCTTATGCAAGTGAAACAATAGATGGAGAGAGATGGAATATGCATGAATTTCAAGTGTTAACAATAGATTGTAAAAACGCCATCGCCCCGCACCGCACACTCCCCGGGGGGGAGTAAAACCCCCGAACACCCTTGGAGAGGTTGGATATATGTGGTTAACGGTCTAGCCTTGACTTGCAAGTTTCATGTATGGCATAGTTAGGAGGGCCCAAAGACAGCAACCGGCGCATACGGTATTTGTTGTAAACCGGCGCATACGGTACACGTTGTAAACAATTTCAATTTCAATTTCAATTTCAATAGATTGTAAACATAAAAAAGGAGGAATTAAATGGATCTGTCACCTCCCTCCACTAGGCTAAAATAGCTCCAACCTAGCTAGCTTGCACATGTTCTCGCCGTGTGCTTTTGCTAGGCGCTAGGGCTCTTGCAACGGTGGAATCTGACTTGCGACGCGGCTCGACTGTCTCGAGAAGTCAGACTAGCGCGTCATGTGGCTAGTCCGACTAGCCGTGTGTATGTGTACGTAGTCCAAGTGCTCCATCCTTGAAGACCGAAGAAGCATTTCTTAAGACGCAACTTCAAGCCCTCCTCTTTGAATCGTCGTAGTGCAAGACGCGTGTGCTCCGGGTGTTCCTCCATAGTGCGGCTGTTAACATAATCGTCGTCGAGATAGACCGTCACGAACTTGTGTCAAAAGTCGCACGGGGTGTCGTTCTTCATCCGCTGGAATGTAGTTGGTGCATTGCACATGCCAAAGGGCATCGCCACCCACTCTACAAGTCCATGAGGCATCTGAAAGACGGTCATGTGGACGGTCATGTTGATCACGCACTCGAACTTGCATGTAGCTAAAGGCGAGGTCGAGATGTGTGTAAAAACTCGCGTCTGTGACGAGTACAGTCCTGCAACAGTTCATTGCAGAACATTGTACATGTACTCGTTACTGAATCTAATTCGTGCTTTTCCATCGGATGGACGTACAAACGTGGGTACGTCGCTACTGCAATATTCATTAAGGTGCTCATGCTACAGTACGACCAGTACCTCCCGGTACGTATAGATACGCACAGTTAATCTAACCAGCTAGAAGACGCGCGTAAGCGACTTCTCCGATGCAGAAGGAGCCGCGTCGTGAAACCCAATGCTAGGCAGGCCGCGTCTCATGACAGATGACGACGGTTAGATAGCACTAACGCTTGACACGTAAGCGAAGCAAGCATGCGTAAGCAATCTGGGCAGAAACCTATTTAAGCCCAGTGCAGTAGAGGGAGGTGACAGAACCATTTAACAATTCCATTGTTCACTTACAACACATACTGCTTAAGTACAGCAATGAGACCTCTTCATTGACATCGCTAGACAACATCATTTTGCCATTTTTCAACAACAGAACTAGACAGATTAGAATTGATTTGTGCTAGCGTTTAGCTTGAGGAGGCTAACCGCCACACTGGTTTCGGAGCTCTTTGGTCGACGCACGTTTTCGCTACTACTTGATTCGCTCGACGTTGCTTGATTGACTCGAAATGGCTTTTGTTGGACCTGGACGCTACGTGGTGCTCGTAATTCATGTTGGAGGGGCTACAATGTCGAACGTTAAGCTTGTGTTACAACGCGAGCCTCGTACCGATAAAACTTGGTTCCCGGCTGGTTCTATCTCAGCTAATGAAGAGCCTGTTGACGCTGCCGTTCGTGAGTTGCGCGAGGAAACCGGCCTTACTTTGACGCCGGATGATTTGACGTTGTTGAGTGACGCTCCTGTTCGAGTTGCGTTACCTGAAGGGCAGCTGTTTGTTTACGTGTACTCGGCTTATGTCCATGTACTGTTTGCTACGAGCCACTTACGTACTCCTGCTCAGCTTGAGCGGGTTGTAACTGCACAGTCTACGATTAATCCAGATGGTTCGTACGTCGTCCCGGAAACGCTCGATATCGGTGGTTTGACTCTTACGCCCGTCAAGACGGGGTTACTTCCGGCTGTGAAACACAAGAGCGAGTTACTTCACTTCGGTTACGTGACTCAATGTGAGACTTTTTGTCGTGCAGTCTACACCCACAGCCCGATCTTTCATGACGATACGACTATCCCAAGACAGTTCTTCATGTACCCACGGTTTTCATCGGTGGATGATGGTCCTGTCTGGCTACTGATTCGAGGCTATATTAATCAACTGTTGGGTGTGGGTACCCCAATGCCTACTCGAAACTTGGCTGGACTATCTGTGACACTTACGGAGACGCAACGCAAGGCTGCGGTTAACTCCCCGTATCAGCCTGGAAGCAATGCTCGTGGCTTGAAGCGCAACCTCAGCGCTGTCTTTTGCTCGGTATTACGGCTGGCTCGTACGACTCAGTAATCTGGGTTACGTCAAAGGTCTCTTGACCTCTGAATGGGTGGTGGCTGAACCGGAAAACTCAAGCTACTATCCCGTCTACTTACGACATGCTTGTCGAGGAGTTACGCAAGACTACGTTTCTCCCGAACATCCAAGACGACGCGATTAACGCTCTGCTTAACCTTACGCAAGGCCGCATGAGTTACGTTGTCTACGTCAAGCAGTTCAACGACTTCTTACGTCGGTCACGTCAAAACCTGACAGCCGATGTTCAGTGCGTACGCTTCATCAACGGTCTGGCTAACTTTGCCCTGAAGACCCAAGCTAAGTCGCACCGGTCGCAGAAGGGTTATAACATTCCTCTGGTGGAGCTACAGAATTTCTAAATGACGTCGTAACAGATTCGCCAGAACTCGGTGGTATGCGGTCTTCCGCTGGCCCATCGGCTCAACCCTCGAGGAAGCGCAACTTTGACGACCCTCTCGTCGAAGCCTCTAAGATCTAGAAGCGCAATGGTGGTGGCCGTGGTCGAGGCCGTGGTCGTGGACGTGGAGGCAACGGTGGTGGCCGTGGTCATACATCTTCAAACACTGGCCGTGTTGACTTCAACACACTTGCTAATGCGATGACCCCTGAGGAGCGCAAGAGGCACATGGAGGAGGGACTTTGCTTCAAGTGTCACAAGAAGGGACACCGACTGTTTCAGTGCCCGGGGTGGGAAGGCAAGACACCTATGGAACCACCTCAGTCTAAGAAGCAATGATGGTGGCAAGGCTGTTCTACCAACGAACTAGAGCAGCCGGCTACATCTACTATTCGTTATGAGACAATTTTAGCGACAGAGGTTGTCGACACACCTTCGGCATCTCCATCGAGAAAAGTCGCGACACCTGCAACTGTTGTAGCAGGTCGTCGTCGTCAAAAACAGCAAAGACAGAGTCGTAAACATGTAACCTGAGGTTCGATTGATTGGAAACTGTTTGACTCTGCCTTTGACCCTCTGCATGTACAATTCAACTTCACGTTGGAGGGATGTGTTGATGATGAAGGTCTAAACTCGCACGGTGACTTACCTCGCTACTCACCGAGTGACTTGATTCTTGAGAGGGACTTGACAGGAGAACGGGTGTTCATTAATTCACCATGGGAGCTAACTGGGCAGATTGCACAGCATTTTGAGGATTGTCGTCGAACATCTCCGACATCTACGATGGCTGTTTTTGTACTACCAAAGTGAGCGAAGTTTGCGCAATTGACTAAGCACTGGAAACTCTACCAAGAATTCCCAACGAGGACACAGCTTTTTACTCGTCAGTCATGGGAGAACCCAGCACAACAGGAGGTGGTTGCTCCAGCTCCTTGGCATGTACGGCTGTGGTTAGTCGACGCAGATTGTGCGTTTTACGACTCAACATCACCTACATCATTTGGCCAACCCACCTCGGTACACGTACCTTCGGGCGACGCGGAACAGTTCATCGCTACGCTGCGACAATTTTCTCAGCCAGCTACAGCCCTGCTGACTGACCTCACGGAAGCTCGCCCGTCAATTCGAACTGAGCTGACTGTGAAAACTCCTAATGGCGTGACCTAATTTCTGGATTAGTGGACTGCGCTGCGACGCTTGATTTCGTGTCTGAGGACTTCGTACGACGCTTTGCTTTACAGACTCGGAAGTCTGTGACTAAGACCCATGTTCGACTCGCCAACGGACAGCGCATGACTTCTTCTATAGTCTGTGACGTTACATTTGAGTTGGCTCGCCACGAATTTCACCGGACTTTTTACGCCTAACGTGATTTACGTGCTGCTGATATAATCATGGGTTTACCATGGCTTGATGATGAACCGGCCTCTTTACAGTTTGGTTCTATCCGAGTTTTTACTCTGATGGACGGCACAACAGTGGAGACTACGCTCGAGGAACGACGCCCTGAGTGTCTGTTACTGTCGTCTACTAAAGTTCAGATACTCATGCGCAAGACGCGCCGCAGCAGGGGACGTCATGCTGAATTTCTCGCCATCGAACTTACGTCTGCCGTTGAACACACAACCGACTTTCACACTGGAGAGGAGCTGACTACAGAACAACGTGACAACTTCATGTCGTTACTCTACGATGACTTTCCGGAGTTACTCCAACATGTCGACTCTCCACATGTAAGCCGACAGTGGGATCATCCCATTGAAAGAGCTGGCCCGATGCGACGCCAACGGCTGAATAGATTGTCACCTGCAGAGCGCGCTGAGCTCAATCGACAGCTCAAAGACGCAGTAGAGGCTGGACTGATTCGTCCTAGCTACAGTGAGTTCGGCTCGCCAATTGTTTTTGTGCGGAAAGCTGATGGCTCGCTACGTCTAAGCATTGACTACCGTGGCCGTAATGAGGTTACGCGTAAATATGCTTACCCACTTCCGCGTGTGGATGACAATCTGGACGAACTGAAGGACGCGAACTTTTACACCCATCTCGACCTCGCCTTCGGCGTATGGCAGGTCCGAGTGCGTGAAAAGGACATCCATAAGACGGCGTTTCAGACCCCTGATGGCTTAATGGAATGGGTCCCCATGCCATTTGGCATGTGCAATGCACCAGCTACATTTCAGCGAATGATGAATGACATACTACGCGACATTTTACATAAGTTCGTTACTGTCTACCTCGATGACGTCTGTATCTACAGTCGCACGCTGGAGGAACACCTGGAACACCTGCGTCTCATTCTACAACGATTCAAGGAGGATGGCTTGAAGTTACGTCTCAATAAGTGCTTCTTCGGCGTGCAAGAGATGGAATACATGGGCTATACTATGTCAGCTGGTGAAATTTCGGTTTCCACAAAGAAAGTCGGGGCCGTTGCAGACTGGCCAGTGCCCAAGACGCAGAAGGAGGTTCGCAGTTTCGTACAGTTCTGCAACTTCTACGCCAGATTTATTCATCACTTCAGCGACCTTACGGCTCCATTGACGGACTTACTGCGGAAGTCCCAGCCACAGAAGGTTACGCTAACGCCTGCCTGTTTTGAGACTTTTGTTACTTTGAGGCTTTTGAGACTCTCAAGTTACGGCTCATTTCCGCGCCATGCCTGATCCTTCCGGAGGTCAGCTCGGACGCGACGTTCACCGTGGCTATAGATGCTTCAAGAGTAGGGATTGCAGCAGTCTTGTTGCAAGACCAAGGAGGAGGTCTTCAACCAGTCTCTTATTGGGCGCGTAAGCTGAATCCAGCTGAGCGAGGTAACACTTACTCTTCGTACGACTTATAAGCTTTGGCCGTATGCGAAGCTGTTGTTGTGGTCCACTCGCCCTCTAGCAGGACGAGCGGCATCTTTGGCCCATTCTCCCGGATCTTTTCCTAGTGGGAGGAATAATAGAGTGGATGATTGGAAAAGGGGTTCTTCTTACAGTCTACCGATAAACGGTAACCCGAGTGACTCCCTTGCAAATGTGCCGGTCGCTAAATTTATAGGCGTCCGGTCGAAGGTACCAGAAAGCCACCAATTCCAATTTGGTGTGTTGTGCTGCTTCTAATATAAACTACTAAATATTACTTTAGACTATTATATTATCGCAGCACAGCGTCACTATAGAAGTCTCTTGAGACTTCACCTCTAGCTAATTCTAGAACCGGTGCGGGTATAATTATTCATCATCCCACGCTTCCGGTACTGGTACTAACTATTCTATATGTACAATAATTATAATATGACGAGCTCGCTCCTTTCGTCGGTGTGCTCGTCATACGACCCTTTATCGCTATATATATACAATTTATTGTCATTCTAATCCTGTATCCAAAGATACGTAGCTGCTGTTTAGAGGAAATACCAGAATTAATAACAAGTATCAGCAGATATTACTCGCTAATACTGTAATCTTTTAGCGTCATCGTCGTAGACTATGAGTCTATGACACTCTCGCCTCCTTAAGCAACAACGTCCTCGTTGTTGGTGTGGTCAGCAGACAGCACATCCAGCAGTAGATCAGGACCATGAAGGGTCGGAAAAGGAAAATAATGTACAGGTTGAAGCTCGCAACCTTAGCAGTTCTCCGGGGCGTAGTCGGTAGGTCGAAGAAGAGTCTCGACGTAAAATCCCATTAGTCGACTCCCAACGCACCCGGTAGTCGCTTCTTTCTTAGCCATCCGTAGCATCTAACCGCCTCGCGTTGCTCAGCAGCTCGACTGTGACGATAACTGCGTAAGCAGCACCCTCTCAGGAAAGCAGGCAGTCGTTGCAGCGTAGCGGTAGTCCACAGGTTTTCAGGTCGTCCAGCATCGCTGAAACAGCAAACATATCGCAGCTCGCTGCAGCGGTTTTGGTCGCCAGTCCTTTGAGACTTGCTTACAGGTAGCCAAAGAAATATCGCTCGCTTCAATAAAAGTGTCATCCAGTACTGTAGCAGTCCGTAAGGCACAGATACTTGCGCTCTTCTACTCGTATGGCAGGACTCGATAAAAAATCTGGCTATACGAATAGAAATAGAATTATCCGGAAAATAAACTTCTCGGTAGCACGCTCCTCACGAAGATACGGGCCATCGGTATAGTCCGATATTCCACTCGAAGCTTGCGGTAGGCCAACAGCAAAATTACTGCCGCATCGCTAACTCCCTCGTTGAAACTTCGAAAGTATCAGCGTAGCGTAGACCATCCCGTATTTGGTGCTCTCATGAAAGTCACTCCACTTGTCACGCGCTTGCATCTTCACCTCGATAAATCCCTCCTCGCTTGCTCTCGTAGTGCCAATGAAAACGCTGTGCGAATAGCATCGCGTCTCCAAAACACAAATCGCAAAGCACAAGTGTTGTCGGCTTGTAGTCAGCGTCTTCGAGCTAAAATGGAATCTGTCGCTCGCTTCAATTGCTGGCTCCTCGCCGGTGGTCAATCGTGCAAAAAGGGCTCCTCGAAAAGTGTCAAGCTAGTATCCAATCGCGAGTCGCGGTACGGTATAGTCCCGAAACGCGTCGTCGCAAAAGAAAATAAAATCCAGCAATACTTCTCGCGTGTAGTCCTCTCGCAGTCTCGTCCCATAGCGAAACACTGTACGCGGTAACAAAGAGCAATGCGGTATCGTCTCCACCTCCAAGACAGGATACGGTATCGCCATCGGTAGTCGGGATCCACAGGAAAATCACCACAGATACTGTAGACGAAATATGTACAGGTGCAGCTGCTCCACAGGAATCAGCAGCCACAAAACGGTCTTCTCTCGGAAACAGGAAAAACTCGGTCGATACTCGTACAAATTCAAACCCGTCATTTGAAATTAACGGAAAGTCAAAATAATACGAGTAAACTCCACCAGAATCAGGAAAAGTAGCGGTCGTCTCGCTGCGCCTCATCGGATGAAATTCAAACGCATCGCAGAACGTCCGGAAAAATATGCCCGTCTGTGCAAACCATAGCGACTGAAACTGTCGTCGCCAAAAACAACACATGTTGGCGCATCTCCCATCGGTCAAGCTATGCGAACCTCTTCACGCTATGCTTGTCTTCCGCCATGTCCTCCTGTCGTGTAGAGAGTCATGTTGAGTCTTCTGCTCCCTCGTCTCGTCTTGTTTTGGTGACTTAGCAGGTCATCATGGTGCTCCACAGTCCCAATCCGCAGTCTCGTCGCGAACAAGTACATGTAAGAAATCGCATCACTACTGCCAGGTCGCCATTCTTGGGTCACATCTGAATTTAGCAGGTCTCTTGCTGAAGCCAGATTCGAAATACTCCAAGCTAAACTGGAACTACTCCGGTAAAGCCCATAATCAGGTAGGTCCAGCATATGTCCAGGTGTGTCCGTCTGTTCTCAACTTCTGTAGGTTCTGTTCTCCTCTGCTCTAGTCTGGTCTGTTCTGTTCTGGGATGTAACGCGTCCAACAGGTATCCGCGTCACGTTTTGTCACAGTCCGATCCAAAATCTCCCGTCGAGGTCACGGTACTGCGTCGTCCAAGTAACCAGAATGTCCACTTGTCGCTCGTAGTCAGCTCCAAGGATGTCCAACTGATCGCAGCTGCATGTCACGCTAGCGATACGGATACGGGTACTCTCGAAGTTGATTCGTAGCCTCTCAAAGTTCGGGTACTGATGCAACGGTAAAAGCTCCACTCCACAAAAAGGGTACAGGTATACGGCAGAATATAGCGATAAAATCGCAGAATACCGTATAATACTCCTCGTCGCCCAAATTTGAAATGACAGGAAATCGTCGCACGAACTCGATCTCGTGAACTCCAGGAAACCAAATAAATCGCAGATCCTCCGTAAACAGGTCGGTAGAAAATTCACAAGTACAATAATTGCACAAATGAATCTCAGATGAACTGTAGAACCGGATAGAAAACGTCGCCACGTACCACCGCAAAGACTTCTGCTCGTAGGTCTCCCGCCCATACAGGAAACAAACTCGCCAATAAAAACAACTTCAACCGCAGTGCAGTCCTCGACGTACACTCGCTAATCTTTGTCGCATCCGCCAGTCTTGCTCGCACCAGTGGTTCGTCAAGCACGTCCAATCCCGTGGCACCCTCGCCTCGGAACAGGGCCGCTGAACGTACTAGACTCGGCGTCCTCTCGGTCCTTCTCAAATTCTGGCGTCGCGCTCTCGCGCACGCTCTAGCAGGCCTTGCCAGCGTAACTCGATCGACTCGGCTCGCCAGTCTCATTGCCCTCATGGCACAAATGTCTTCCGCCGCTTTCGCATCCCGCAGTTATTCCGAATTTCCGGTGTACGGGTAACGGCGTACATGTACTGCACCACTCGGTCATCTCATAATATCGGTCCGTAAAATCCACATTCGCGTGTACTGGAAGTGTAGCGATATCGTCTGTCGAACTCCGTAGTTCGCGAAGTTTCGCGTACCGAAATCTCCAATTCTTCTGGCTCTTCTTCTTACCAACGGCTCTTCGCTGGTTCTCTTCTGAAAGAAATCACGCGCGGACAGAGAAACGGGGTCACTCAGGATTTTCTTCTGACGTCTCCCTGTCATTAATGCGTAGAAGCCTTCCAGATCTCCATTGATCTCTCGAACTGTTGCGTACGAGTATACTCCGCCAAAAATGACCAAAATACACTCGCGGCACAGATATGCCGGTATCTGCCAGCCCGTCTCAACAACGTTGTTGTCTTTTAGTCTCTCAATCTCTTCTTTCTTCAGTCCGAAATCTCAGTGGCGCAAAACAGTACGACATCTCTTGGCTCGTACTGGTCTTCTCTCGACGTAGCGTTCGCTCAGCTTCGAAGGCATCTCGCTGCAGGATTGAGCATCTCGTTGCACGCATTTCGCAAAACAATCGACTCGAAGTCACCATAAGTCGTACACGTCGGCGTCTCATCAAATCTCCGTTGTGTCGCTTCAAATGGTACTAGCTCCAATCGCAAAATCACGCGAAATCTCCTCGACGCGGTTCCTCGATACAGAAACTCACCCGCCAGGAATAAAACGTGCGATACTCGTATTCACGATACGCGGAGGCATTCGGCAAGGAATCAAAATCGGCCGGTTTCACATACGCACGCTGTGTTACATCTACGGTATCACAGTGTACTAGCCGGTCGACTATCGCTAGCCGGAAAACCTTCAACTCCCGCGTAAAGCTCCTTTAGCCTCTTCTCGACTCGCTGGTTCTACTGGTCCGTAGTCGCTAGATCACGGGTTCTTGCACGAAGTCCTTCTCGTGCGCCAGCTCGTCAAAAGCCTCTTAAGATAGCTTGAACGGTGGCCTCATCTCCTCCTCGGTAGAATCTTGGCCGCGCTCCATCGTCTCGCCAATCGGACTCGACTCCTTCAACCAAAGCCGGTATACGTCCGCGGTCGGCGTCCCTTCCGTCGAACCTTCGGTGTCCTTAGGTGCCGTCTTGTTCTTCTCCGCCTCTCCAAACATCCCTCTCGTCGCTACCACTAGTGGCTCTCGAAACCAAGTGTTGTGTGTCCACTCGCCCTCTAGCAGGACGAGCGGCATCTTTGGCCCATTCTCCCGGATCTTTTCCTAGTGGGAGGAATAATAGAGTGGATGATTGGAAAAGGGGTTCTTCTTACAGTCTACCGATAAACGGTAACCCGAGTGACTCCGTGGCAAATGTGCCGGTCGCTAAATTTATAGGCGTCCGGTCGAAGGTACCAGAAAGCCACCAATTCCAATTTGGTGTGTTGTGCTGCTTCTAATATAAACTACTAAATATTACTTTAGACTATTATATTATCGCAGCACAGCGTCACTATAGAAGTCTCTTGAGACTTCACCTCTAGCTAATTCTAGAACCGGTGCGGGTATAATTATTCATCATCCCACGTTTCCGGTACTGGTACTAACTATTCTATATGTACAATAATTCTAATATGACGAGCTCGCTCCTTTCGTCGGTGTGCTCGTCATACGACCCTTTATCGCTATATACAATTTATTGTCATTCTAATCCTGTATCCAAAGATACGTAGCTGCTGTTTAGAGGAAATACCAGAATTAATGACAAGTATCAGCAGATATTACTCGCTAATACTGTAATCTTTTAGCGTCATCGTCGTAGACTATGACAGCTGTCAAGCATTGGAGGTGCTATCTTGAAGGATGCTCTAAGTTCCTTGTCGTAACAGACCACGACACACTGCGACATGTGCTCAGGCAACCGAACAACATGTTGAACAAGCGGCAAGCAAGATACCTGCGGGATTTGCAACCGTTTGTGGGCTCGATGACACTTGCATATCGCAAGGGAGCTCTGAACGAAGCTGACCCGTTAAGCCGGCGTCCAGACTTCGTACCTCAGGCCACAGTTCCATTATTTTGGGATGGCGAGGTTCCGTCAGATCGAGAATTACGACGGAAGTCCCAGCTGCTGTTTGAAGACGCATAGTTAAATTTAGTGATTGTTAACGCGTTGCAGCTGAGCCCTGAGTTCGCTGATCTCATTCGCGAGGGGTGCTCCCAAGACTCGTTTTATGGGGACGAGGGTGAGTGGACGAAAGACAGTCGGATTGAAGCCAGAGATGGATATTTTTGGCGCCTCAATCGCCTCTGCATTCCACAAAACTCTGAGCTCCGGCTGAGATTGATCACAGAGCTGCACGAAAGTTCGTGAGCTGGTCACAGAGGAGTTGCTAGCACTCTTGCTAAAGCACTCGACAGATTTTGGTGGAAACGAATTCGCCAAGATGTGAAAGGTTTTTGTGAGCGCTACGTCGTATGTCGACGAGCAAAGATTCGACCGCAGATGGCTGCGACTCTTTACCCACTACATGTTCCACCCAGACCGTGGCACACAGTTGGTCTTGACTACTTGACACTCTTGCCTAAGAGCAATGGCTTTAACTGTGTGCTGATTGTAGTAGACCATCTAACTCGAATGGCCCATTTTCTGCCGTGTACAGAGACCGCTACTGCCGAAGAAACTGCAACTTTGTTTTTACAGGGAGTCTACCGCTTACATGGACTACCCCGTGTGCTGATCAGTGACCGCGACCCGTTCATGAGGAGCCTCTTGACCTGCTTTTCAGCATGCGACCATCAATTCTTGTTTCGCGAGACGCACCAGAACGGTTAAGATTGTTATATGAGGTGCACACACTGGTGTGACGAGTACAGTCATGCAACAGTACATTGCAGGACATTGTACAGGTACTCGTTACGGATATCAATTCGTGCTTTTCCACAGGATGGACGTATACTCGTGGGTACGTCGCTACTGCAATATTGTAATGGTGCTGATGCTACAGTACGACCAGTACCTCCCGGTACGTACAGATATGCATAATTAATCTAACCAGCCAGATGACGCGCCAGAGCGAGCTCTCCAATGCAGAAGGAGCCGCGTCGTGAGACCCAATGCTAGGCAGGCCGCATCTCGAGGCGAATGACGACGGTTGAGCAGCACTAACGCCTGACACGTAAGCGTAGCTTGCAGGCGTGATTAGTCTGGGCTGAAACCTATTTAAGCCCAGTGCAGTAGAGGGAGGTGACAGAACCTTTTAACAATTCCTTTGTTCACTTACACTAACTACTGCCCAAGTACAGCAGTAAGACATCTCTCATCAATTGCCTCTCGACAACATCAATTGCCATCTTGCAACAACAGAACTAGACAGACTAGAACAGATTTGTGCTAGCGTTTAGCTTTCAGAGGCTAACCGCCACACTGGTTTCGGAGCTCTTTGGTCGACGCACGCTTTCGTTGCTTGTTGATCTGCTCGACGTTGTTTGATTGAGTTGAGATGGCTTCTCTAGGACCCGGACATTACGTGGTTTTGATAATTCACGTCGGAGGAACTAAATCGTCGGATTTGAAGTTGGTGTTTCAGCGTGAGCCTCGTTCTGGTAAAACTTGGTTCCCAGCTGGCTCTGTCTTACCTAATGAAGAGCCTGTCGACGCTGCTATTCGCGAGTTACACGAGGAGACCGGTCTTGTTCTGACATCGGATGATTTGACGCTGTTGAGTGGTGAACCTGTTAACGTTACACTACCTCAAGGACGACAGCTTGTTTACGTGTACTCGGCGTCTATTCCTGTCCTGTTTGCTACGAGCAACTTACGTACACCTGCTCAGGTCGAGCAGGCTGTTTTGGAACAGTCGACAGTTAATCCGGATGGCACTTACGTCGTCCCGGAAACCATCAACATTGACGGTCTGACACTTACGCCTGCACAGACTGGGTTACTTCGTGCTAAGAAGCACAAGAGTGAATTACTTCACTTTGGTTACGTGGCTCAGTGGGAATCTTTTTATCGAGCAATGACACAACATGTTCCAGTCATGCAAGACGACACGTCTATCCCGAGACAGTTCCACATGTACCCCCGGTTTACGACGGTCGACTCTGGTTCTGTCTGGCTGCTGACTGTTGGACACATCAACCGACTGACTGGAGTAGGGCCTACAGATTTACGAGTGGGAATGCCGATGCCTACCCACAACTTGGCAGGACTATCTGTGACTCTCACGGAGACTCAGCGTAAGGCTGCTATTACTTCACCGTACCAGAATGGGCTGGTACCTAATGTTCTGGAGGATTGGCTTGAAGCGCAGCCTCAGCGTTTTATAATGCTTGGAATTACAGCTAACTCGTACGATGCAGTGTTCTGGGTTACTTCACAGTTTTCTGGACACCTTGGTGGATGGTGGTTGAACCGGAAAAATCAGCCTCCAATTCCGTCTACGTACAACGAGCTTGTTGAGGAGTTACGCAAGTCGACGTTTCTTCCGAACATTCAGGACGATGCGATTAACGCTTTGATGAACTTTATGCAGAGCAACACGATGAGTTACGCGCTTTACACTAAACAGTACAACGACTACTTACGTCGGTCTCGTCAAGACCTGACAGCTGAAGTGCAGTGTGTACGCTTCATTAATGGCCTGGCAAGCGATGCGCTCAAGAAACTGGCTAAGTCACACCGAGCTCAACTAGGATACCGGACTACGCTAGTGGAGCTGCAAAACTTTTTGAATAACGTCGTGACAGATTCGCCGGAACTGGGCAATGCGAGGTCTGCTGCTGGACCATCTGCCCAGCCTACACGCAAGCGTAACATTGAGGACCCTCTTGAGGAAGCCTCTAACGTCTGGAAACGTAACAAGGGTGGCCGTGGACGTGGCCGCGGACGTGGACGTGGAGGTGGAAACAATGGTGGACGCGGTCAGACATCTGGTCGTGAAGATTTTAATTCGCTTGCAAATGCAATGACAGCTGAGGAGCGCAAGCGACACATGGACGAGGGACTCTGCTTCAAGTGCCACAAGAAGGGACATCGTTTGTTCCAATGCCCGGAGTTCAAAGGCAAGGCACCGATGCAACCTAAGAAGCAATGATGGTGGCAAGGCTGTTCTACAAATGAACTGGAGCAGCCGGCTACATCTACTGTTCATTCTGAGACACTGTTAGCGACAGAGGTCGTCGATACACCTTCGGCATCTCCATCGACTACAGTTGCGACACCTGTAACGCAAGTAGCAGGTCGTCGTCGTCAGACTAAGCAGAGACAGAGTCGTAAACCTGTAACCAGACGTTCAGTTGATTGGAAACTGGTTGACTCAGTCTTTGACCCTCTGCATGCACGATTCAACTTCACGTTGGAGGGATGTGCTGATGATGAAGGTCTAAACTCGCACGGTGACTTACCTCACTGTTCGCCGAGTGACTCGATTCTAGACAGAGACTTGACAGGAGAACGGATGTTCATCAACCCACCCTGGGAGTTAGCTGAGCAGATTGCGCAGCATTTTGAGGATTGTCGTCGAACATCTCCGACATCTACGATGGCTGTATTTGTACTACCGAAGTGGGCGAAATTTACTCAGGTGACTAAGCACTGGAAACTTTATCAAGAATTCCCAGCAAGGACACAGCTTTTTACACGTCAGTCACTGGAGAACCCAACGCAACAGGAGGTGGTTGCTCCAGCCCCTTGGCCTGTACAGCTGTGGTTAGTTGACGCAGATTGTGCTTTTTACGACTCACCGGAATCTACAGCACCTGATCAACCCGACTCGGTACCTGTACCAACAGACGACTCGGAACAGTCCATCGCTACGCTGCAACAATTTTCCTCGCCAGCTACAGCACTACTGACTGACCTCACGGAAGCTCGCCCGTTAATTCGAACGGAGCTGACTGTGAAAACTCCTGATGGCGGACACCAAATTTCTGGATTAGTGGACTGCGCTGCGACACTTGATTTTGTGTCAGAGGACTTTGTACGACGCTTTGCTTTACAGACTCGGAAGTCTGCGAGTAAAACTCCAGTTCGACTCGCTAATGGACAACGAGTGACTTCTACGACAGTCTGCGACGTCACTTTTGAGCTGGCTCGACACGAGTTTCAACGGACTTTCTACGTTTTACGTGATTTACGTACAGCTGATTTAATCCTGGGTTTACCATGGCTTGATGACGAACAGGCCTCTTTACAATTTGGTACAACCAGAATTTTTACACTGATGGACGGTACAGCTGTGGAGACTACACTCGAGGAACGACGCCCTGAGTGTCTGCTACTGTCATCTACGAAAGTTCAAAAGCTCATGCGCAAGACGCGCCGCAGCAGAGGACGTCATGCTGATTTTTACGTCATTGAACTTACGTCAGCTGCCGACCAATCAACGGACTTTCACACTGGAGAGGAACTAACAGCAGAACAACGTGACAACTTCCGGTCGTTACTTTTTGAAGACTTCCCGGAGTTACTGCAACCTGTCGACTCTCCGCCAGTAAGCCGACAGTGGGATCACCCCATTGACACAACTGGCCCGATGCGACGTCAACGTCTGAACAGATTGTCACCCGCAGAGCGCGCTGAGCTTAATCGACAGCTTAAAGACGCAGTGGAAGCTGGGTTGATACGCCCCAGCTACAGTGAGTTCGGCTCGCCAATTCTTTTTGTGCGAAAGGCTGATGGCTCGCTACGTCTGTGCATTGACTACCGCGGTCTTAACGAGGTTACGCGTAAAGATGCTTACCCGCTACCGCGTGTGGATGACACCCTGGACGAACTTAAGGACGCGAATTTTTACACACACCTCGACCTCGCTTCTGGATTCTGGCAAGTTCGAGTGCGTGATCAAGACGTTCACAAGACGGCTTTTCAGACCCCTGATGGCTTAATGGAATGGGTCGCCATGCCGTTTGGACTGTGCAACGCACCAGCTACATTTCAGAGGATGATGAACGACATTCTTCGCGACTTTTTACATAAGTTCGTGACAGTCTACCTGGACGACGTCTGTATCTACAGTCGAACTCTGGAAGAGCACCTGGAACACCTGCGTCTAGTGCTACAGCGATTCAAGGAGGAAGGGCTGAAATTACGCCTTAAGAAATGCTTCTTCGGATTGCAAGAAATGGAGTATCTGGGCTACACTGTGTCAGCCGGGAAAATTTCGGTTTCCACAAAGAAAGTCGAGGCCGTTGCAGACTGGCCAGTGCCCAAGACGCAGAAGGAGGTTCGCAGTTTCGTACAGTTCTGCAACTTCTATGCGAGATTTATACACCATTTTAGCGACCTTACGGCTCCATTGACGGACTTACTGCGGAAGTCCCAGCCACAGAAGGTTACGCTGACGCCTGCCTGTTTGGAAGCCTTCGAGACTCTCAAGTTACGGCTCATTTCCGCGCCATGCCTGATCCTTCCGGAGGTCAGCTCGGACGCGACGTTCACCGTAGCTACAGATGCTTCAACAGTGGGGATTGCAGCAGTCCTGTTGCAAGACCAAGGAGGCGGTCTTCAACCAGTCTCTTACTGGGCGCGTAAGCTGAATCCAGCTGAGCGTGGTAACACTTACTCTGCGTACGACTTAGAAGCTTTGGCTGTATGCGAAGCTGTCAAGCATTGGAGGTGCTATCTTGAAGGCTGTTCTAAGTTCCTTGTCGTAACAGACCACGACACACTGCGACATCTGCTCAGGCAACCGAACAACAGGCTGAACAAGCGGCAAGCAAGATACCTGCGGGATTTGCAACCGTTTGTGGGCTCGATGACACTTGCATATCGCAAGGGAGCTCTGAACGAAGCTGACCCGTTAAGCCGGCGTCCAGACTTCGTACCTCAAGCCACAGTACCCTTATTTTGGGATGGCGAGGTTCCGTCAGATCGAGAATTACGACGGAAGTCCCAGCTGCTGTTTGAAGACGCACAGTTAAATTCACTGACTGTTGACGCGTTGCAGCTGAGCCCTGAGTTCGCTGATCTCATTCGCGAGGGGTTCTCACGAGATTCGTTTTATGGGGACGATGGTGAGTGGACAAAAGACAGCCGGATAGAAGCCAGAGATGGGTACTTTTGGCGTCTCAATCGCCTCTGTATTCCACAGAACTCTGAGCTCCGACTGAGATTGATCACAGAGCTGCACGAAAGTTCGTCAGCTGGTCACAGAGGAGTTGCTAGCACTCTTGCTAAAGCACTCGACAGATTCTGGTGGAAACGAATCCGCCAAGACGTGAAAGATTTTTGTGAACGCTGCGTCGTGTGCCGACGAGCGAAGATTCGACCGCAGATGGCTGCGACTCTTTACCCATTACCTGTTCCACCCAGACCGTGGCACACAGTTGGTCTTGACTACCTGACACACTTGCCTGAGAGCAACGGCTTTAACAGTGTGCTGATTGTAGTAGACCATCTAACTCGAATGGCCCATTTTCTGCCATGTACAGAGTCGATTACTGCCGAAGAAACTGCTACTTTGTTTTTACAG
Organism: Tetraselmis chui; assembly: GCA_026401115.1. Lineage (NCBI taxonomy): Eukaryota > Viridiplantae > Chlorophyta > Chlorodendrophyceae > Chlorodendrales > Chlorodendraceae > Tetraselmis > Tetraselmis chui. The sequence goes on along the minus strand of JAPMLY010001103.1, from coordinate 72,691 downwards.
GGAGTCTACCGCTTACATGGACTTCCCCGTGTGCTGATCAGCGACCGCGACCCGAAATTTGTCAGCGCTTTCTGGCAGACACTTTGGAGACGTCTTGGAACGCGACTGAACATGTCTACCAGCCGACACCCAGAAACAGATGGACTGACAGAACGCGTGAACAGCACGTTTCAGCAGCTTCTTCGTTGCTTCTGTTGCTATGATGGCTCCAACTGGTCGACACTTTTACCGCAAGTGGAGTTTGCGTACAACGCTTCGCGTGCACTCGGAATTGAGCACACGCCGTTCGAGGCTAACTTTGGCTTTTCTCCTGAGGAGCCTCCTGACCTACTCTTCAGCATGCGACCATCAATTCCAATTTCGCAAGACGCAACAGAACGGTTAAGATTGTTACAGGAAGTACACAGCTTGGTACGCTCAGTGTTACAGCTACATAAGGACGAGATGCAAGCACGCACAGAACCGTCTACAGCGCCACACTTCGCTAAGGGAGACAAGGTGTCAGTCGTCACAGCAAATCTTTTTCTACGAGGACAACCAAACAGGAAACTCAGAGACAGACAGCTCGGCCCTTTTTCAGTGGAGGAGCAGATTGGAAAACACAGTTACAGATTGAAACTACCAGCGACAGTACGCTTACACCCTGTGTTCCACGTTAATAACTTACGACCCTGCTCTACTGCTCCACTACGACCAGCTGTTCCTGTGACTGTACCTGAAGGAGACGATGAGGAGTTTGACGTCTCACACATTTCTACTGTGTGCATCAAGTCGCTACCTGGGCGACGAGGCAAATATTTGCTCTTCATGACGCACTTCAGTGATGACGACATTCCACCTGTCTGGCACCGGTTGAACGAGGTGCATCGAACAATTGCGTTACAAGATTTCTTGGAGACGCCCCAATGGCGCAAGTTCGCCAAGACTCAGGCGTACATTGACTTCATGCACGCTCACCCAGCGCGCATTCCTGAGTCCCAGTAACTGCTTCAGTAAAGGAGCCAAGAACCACGGAGGTCTGCCTCGCGGCGGCCTCATTGATCTGTCAAGAGGGGGAGGGTACGAGTGTGACGAGTACAGTCCTGCAACAGTACATTGCAGGACATTGTACAGGTACTCGTTACGGATATCAATTCGTGCTTTTCCACAGGATGGACGTATACTCGTGGGTACGTCGCTACTGCAATATTGTAATGGTGCTGATGCTACAGTACGACCAGTACCTCCCGGTACGTACAGATATGCATAATTAATCTAACCAGCCAGATGACGCGCCAGAGCGAGCTCTCCAATGCAGAAGGAGCCGCGTCGTGAGACCCAATGCTAGGCAGGCCGCATCTCGAGGCGAATGACGACGGTTGAGCAGCACTAACGCCTGACACGTAAGCGTAGCTTGCATGCGTGATTAGTCTGGGCTGAAACCTATTTAAGCCCAGTGCAGTAGAGGGAGGTGACAGAACCTTTTAACAATTCCTTTGTTCACTTACACTAACTACTGCCCAAGTACAGCAATAAGACATCTCTCATCAATTGCCTCTCGACAACATCAATTGCCATCTTGCAACAACAGAACTAGACAGACTAGAACAGATTTGTGCTAGCGTTTAGCTTTCAGAGGCTAACCGCCACACTGGTACGCTCAGTGTTACAACTACATAAGGACGAAATGCAGGCGCGCACAAAACCGTCTACCGCGCCGCACTTTGCCAGAGGAGACAAAGTGTCGGTCGTCACAACAAACCTTTTTCTACGTGGACAACCGAACCGGAAACTCAGAGACAGATAGCTTGGACTTTTTTCAGTGGAGGAGCAGATTGGGAAACACAGTTACAAATTGAAACTTCCAGCGACAGTACGCTTACATCATGTGTTCCATGTTAACAACTTACGACCCTGCTCTACCGCTTCGCTTCGACCAGTTGTTCCGGTGACTGTACTTGAAGGAGACAATTAGGAGTTTGATGTCTCGCACATCTCTGCTATGTGCATCAAGTCGCTACCTTGGCGACGAGGCAAATATCTACTCTTTATGACGCACTTCAGCGATGACGACATTCCACCTGTCTGGCACCGGTTGAACGAAGTACACCGGACAACAGCGTTACAAGATTTATTGGAGACGCCCCAATGGCACAAGTTTGCCAAGACTCAGGCATACATTGACTTCATGCACGCTTACCCAGCGCGCATTCCTGAGTCCCATTAACTGCTTCAGTAAAGGAGCTTAGACCACGGAGGTCTGCCTCGCGGCGGCCTCAAAGATCTGTCAAGAGGGGGAGGGTACGAGTGTGACGAGTACAGTCATGCAACAGTACATTGCAAGACATTGTACATGTACTCGTTACTGAATCTAATTCGTGCTTTTCCATTGGATGGACGTACCAACGTGGGTACGTCGCTACTGCAATATTCATTAAGGTGCTCATGCTACAGTACGACCAGTACCTCCCGGTACGTATAGATACGCACAGTTAATCTAACTAGCTAGAAGACGCGCGTAAGCGACTTCTCCGATGCAGAAGGAGCCGCGTCGTGAAACCCAATGCTAGGCAGGCCGCGTCTCATGACAAATGACGACGGTTAGACATCACTAACGCTTGACACGTAAGCGAAGCAAGCATGCGTAAGCAATCTGGGCAGAAACCTATTTAAGCCCAGTGGAGTAGAGGGAGGTGACAGAACCATTTAACAATTCCATTGTTCACTTACAACACATACTGCTTAAGTACAGCAATGAGACCTCTTCACTGACATCTCTCGACAACATCATTTTGCCAGTTTTCAACAACAGAACTAGACAGATTAGAATTGATTTGTGCTAGCGTTTAGCTTGAGGAGGCTAACCGCCACACGTCCTTCTGTTCGTCAAGAGTGTCGTCCACACGCGAAAGTGGGTTGGCATCCACACGCGTAATCTCATTAGCGCAAGGTAGCCAGTGCACATGCGAAGAGAGCCATCGGCTTTGCGCATAAAAAAGAAATTAGCGAGCCGAATTTACTTTGATTGGGTCGAATTAGACTAGTCTCCATTGCGTCTTCAAGCTGTCGGTTTCGCTCAGCGCGCTCCGCAAGTGACAATATATGTTAAGACGTTGATTTATCATCGGGCGAGCTGTTTCAATGGGATGATCTCATTGTCCACTAATATGCGGCGAATCCACTGGTTGCAATAACTCAAGGAAGTCATCGTAGAGTAACGACCGAAAGTTCTCACGTTATTTGTAGTTACGTCATCTCCAATGTGAAATTCCGTTGGCTGTTCCGCAACTAGCGTGACATCAAGCACGTTAAAATAAGCGTTACGTCCTCCCCTTCGGAGCATCCTCCGCATGAGCTTCTGAATTTTGCTTGAAGGCATTAGTAGGCACTCAGGATGTCGGTCCTCCGTGTGAATCTCCACCGTTGTGCCGTCCATCAAGGTGAAGACACGTGTCGTGCCTAACTGTAATGAAGCATGCTAGACGTCCAACCGTGGTGAACTAAGCACCAAATCAGCAACACGTAGATCACGCAGGACGTAACTAGTCCGTTCGAATTCGTGTTTAGCCAGCTCGAAGGTAATCTCGCAAACTCTAGAAGATGTAACACGTTGACCTTTGGCGAGTCGAACTAGAGTCATGATCTTGAACTTCAAGGTTGGTAAAGAAAAGCGTCTTACAAAGTCCGATGACACGAAGCAAAGCATCGCAGCGCAGTCGACTAATCCGGAAATCAGCCATCCGCCATCACGACTTTCACGTTCAGCTCGGTTCGAATCGAGGGGCGAGCTTCGGTGAGGTCAGTTAACATGGCGGTAGAGTCCGAAGAAAATAAATTGTCGCGGCGAAGCGATGGAAGCTATAGGCTCGTCTTGTGGTACATGTAGTGACGGAGGTTCCACAGAAGATGATGTCGAGGCTGAATCATAAAAATCACAATCAGCGTCATCCAACCACAATTAAACATGCCACGGAGCATGAGCAACAACCCCCGGATGATTCGGGTCAACAACCGACAAGCAAGAAAATAATTGTGTCCGAGCATGTACTTCTTGGTACAATTTAACGTGTCGACTGATATTGTTGAACTCAGTCTCCTTAGACAGCACGAATAGAGCCATCGTAGATGTTGGAGTTTCACGTCGACAACTCTCAGAATGGTATCCCATCCGTTCAGCTGACTCCCAAGTTGGGTTAAAGAACACTCGCTCCCCACTTAGGTTTCTTTCTCCAAAACATAGGCACTGGGCGAACAGTGGGGTAAGTCACCGTGCGAGTTAAGACCTTCATCACTTGCGCAGCCTTCCAAGGCGAGGTCAAATCATGAGTGCAAAGGCTCAAAAACAGAGTTGACCAGTTTCCAATCAATCGAATGTCATGTAATTACATTTCTACGACTATGTTTGTGCTTGCTCTCACGTTGACGACCATCTACCGGTTTAGCAGATGTCGATACTAAAGTCGATGGATGTGTAGAAGTAAGAACTTGCACATATGTCGCTAACAATCTTTCAAGACGACAAGTAGATGTAGCAAGCTGCTCCAACTCGTCCAAAGAGCAGCCATGCCACCATCAATAATGTTTATTGGGAGTGTCTTGCCATGAAACCGGTGTCTTGCCACGTTACCTGTGTCATGCCACCGGTGTCTTGCCATGTAACTCCAAGCACTAGAAGAGACAGTGTCCCTTCTTATGAAACGTGAAGCAAAGTCCCTCCTCTTGGTGTCGTCTGCGCTCCTTTGGAGTCAAAGCTCCAACGATGGCGTTGAAATCAATTCGGCTATTATTTCGAGAAGTCCACCCGCGGTCTCGATTGCCACGTCCTCGACCACGGCTTCGACGAGATCTCTCACCACGTTCTTGACCACGCTCTTGACGTTTAGTCGCTATGACCAATGCGTTGTCGAGTGGTCGTTTTTTAGTTTGTCTACCGCCTCAAGATGAAGCTGCGTGGCTTAGATGTGGCGAGTCGGTGACGAGGTCATTCAAGAATTTTTGTAACTCAACCAACGGCATGATACAATCTTTCTGATAAGAACGATGAGACTTGGCATGAGTATGGAGTCTAAAAATCGACAGACCTTTGATGAAGATAACGCACATGAAGACATACGAAAACTGTTGTCGGGACCTTCTCAAGAAGTCGTTAACCTGTTGGGCGTATACGGCGTAAGTCCGAGGACCTTGCGTAAGTAGTTGGAGGTCCAAAATTGCGTCAGCTCTGATGTTTGGCAGCAAAGAAGTCTTACGTAGCCAAAGAGTCGAACGAGTCTACAATAGCTGCCAAAATCCAACGGTTAATCCACCAACAGTTCAAGGTACCGGAAAATTATGACGTAATCCACACAACTGCGTTGTACATTGCGGAATATATATCTAACATGAGATTCCGGTGAGGCTGCATCTCCAACCCGTCCTCTAGCTTACGGCGCCTTACCAAGACTGATAGGGTGGGTGAATCGTAGCCTTTGACAGTGTCCTATTCAGTGTTATAGTCATGTCAGCAAAATTGGTCGTAGGTGCCGGATCTCCCATGCCTAAACCAGTCGGGGTTAGGCCGTCATAGACACACGCTCCACCGTGCTCAAACTCACTTGCCGAATCAATTAGCTCCGAAAATGGATGGCTGCAAGCAGTGGCGAACCACCACTAACCGCCAATCCGAACAAGGTAGGTAGCCTTTGGGTTATTCTTGTGTGTCTAAGGCTTGGCTATAATTAGTAGGGAGCCACACAGCTAATCAATGTAGCCCTTAATCAACATCAAGACATGACCACAGTCGGCAGCAGTGAAACGGGGTGGAAGAAAAAGTGCATTGGTAGTGACGTGTCCTCGTGGAAGAAAGCCGTCGACACTCAAAGCGCCTCGAAAAGATTCACATTGAGCAACTTCACCAAAATGATGTAACTCGTACTTACGTTGAGTCTCCCTTACAAGCCCAGTCTTTTCCGGCGGAAGAAAAGTCCGTCAATGTCAATAGTAGTCGGATCGGTGTAGGTACCATCAAAATGAACGGTCGAATGCGCAGCAGCGGCTTGCTCGACTTTAGCCGGCGTACGAAGGTTGGCGGTCACGTACGGAATAGGGAATTATGCCGAAAAGACGTGAACGAGCTGGTGCTAGCCAACAAGTAACGACACTCGAATGGGATTACGACTCAATGTAGAAATATCGCCGGCGGTGCGAGTTAGGCCAGTTTTCTCAAACAAATCACGAACATGAGCATCGACGGGTGCTTCATTAGGCAAAATCGAACCGGCAAGAGCCCAAGTTGTACATGTACGGGGTTTACGTCGTAACATGAGTTTGAAGCCAGAGGCTTTCGAGCCTCCAAATGGCAATACGATGAGAATTTGGATTGGTAATTACCGGATGCAAGAGAAGCCATCTCGAATCAAACAAGCGGCGTCGAACAAATCAAGCAAGAGCGAAAGCGTGTAGAGATCAACATCTCCGAAACCATTGTGGCAATGTACCTCTAGAGTTTACTGCTGACACAAATATGTTATGTTCTCATGTAGTCATGTCGTTGCTTTTGCAAGAGGAAGTCTATATGGAGAGAGATAGAAGATGCATGGCTGTTAAGTGTTGACCGCTTGTAAGCAAACAAAAGGATTGATTAAAGGGTTTGTCATCCCCCTCCAATGCGTTCGGCTTAAGTAGCTCCAACCTAGCTAGCTTGCACATGTTTTCGCCTTGTCCTCGTGCCAAGCGCTAGGACTCTTGCAACGGTTCAACCAGCTTAGCGACGCGGCTCGTATGTCTCGGGAAATCAGACTAGCGCGTCATGTGGCTATCAAGATTACCTATGCGTACATGTACGTACCGGAAGGTAATGACAAAATTTGAAATTTGAAATTAAACACTCCAATACCAGTAAAACCGGCTGGAGTCTCTGGGCCCCCCCTTATGCTATGCCATACAGGACTTAGAAGCGTGAGGTAGACCGTGAACCACTAATCCCAACCTCTCCAATGGCAGTAACAGCTAATAATTTTGTAATCAAGAAAAACAGATCTAAAATCCACTTGTCGAGAAATGCAAAACTAAACTGCTGCTCGACCTTCACGATGCACGGCCCGCTCCCGCCGAACCGGGGTGTCGACCGGCCTAGGCCGGTCGGCGTTCGGGAGGGACGACGGGCCAGCCTAATCTAGCTCCCGCGTGACTTCGGTCTTGCCGAAGGTAGGAGGGGAAAGGCTGGCAAAAAACCCCTCCTCGCGCGGTCGCTCGTCGATCCCGCCGCTCCATCCCGTAAACCCCGCCCCAAGGTCTTGCCGCGTCCACCGGCGCGGCGGTCCTCCGTGTCGAGGTCCCCCATCACCTCGAGGACAGGTGGGGGGGACCGAGACACACAGACATAGAAAAAACTAGCGCTCCTGCCTCCGCGCCTGAATTTTCCCCGCTCATTTCCCCGGTTTTTTCTCTGTCTGGTACCCGGGTACCTGTCGGTTTTCCGGCATGTGGCCGTACCCTCCCCCCTCTGATCGCGCGTCCACCGAGCAGCCTTTTCTTGAGCGGGGGCCTCCGCGCTCACCCGGGCCCACGCTCAAGGACTCCTAGGAGTATGTAGGTCTGTCGGGGTAGTGGGTGTCGAAGAGGGGGGGGGGAAGGTCACCGTAGCCGGATCCGGCGGGCCGCGGGCGCCCGGAATTAAACAAAACCCTCCGTGCCGGGTTTTCCGGCGGCGCCGACCCAAAGGGTCGTCGCCGCCAGATCGTGTCGCTCCTCCCGTCGCGACCGTCCTCCTTGCCGTCCCAGCTGACTCCTCCCCCCGGGAGATGACGCTGGATGACGTAGCGACGCGCTAGTGAGCGCCCTACCCCGGTGCTACTCCCCAACTAGCTCGATGCCGGGTACGGACATTATTTTCAGTATCCAAAAAAGCCCTCCGTACAGGGCTTTCCGGCGGCGGCTGATCCTAAGGACCGCCGCCGCCTCCCGTAGCCGCTCCTCCGTCTGCGACTAGCCACCGTCCTGTGCCATGTCCTGCCTCACCCCTCGGCAAGGTTCGCCCGGCACATGGCTGGTCGACAGCTAGCGAGCGCCCTTTCTTGGCGCTGCTTCCCGGCTGGCCACCACCAGCTCCAACACCCGCCTCCCACCGCTGATCCGGCCGTACCCTCCTCGCCATCAAACGCTGCCGTAGTACAGGTCCCACTCCTAAAAGTAAGGTTGTATCTAGGAGTATGTGTACGCGAAAAAACATATCGGACGGGCCGAGCGGGAGATCTTGGCGCCGGTAGTGCACAGAAATTATTTTTCAAAAGCCCTCTGTACAGGGCTTTCCCGACAGCTGCTGATCCCACGGATCGAGTTGTCGGCCCTCTTAGCCCCCTACCGTGCCAGGCTTGGCACGGCTACGGGGTTTCCAGCGCCCACCACGGGGAGGTGAGGGGATGCCGACGGGCCTGCGAGCGCACCCCTCTCCGGGGCCGCCGCCGCTGCGCCGCCGGCGGGCGCCAAGGTAATGACAATATAATACAAAACAATGCCCCAACTAATTGCAGTGGCGATGTACCCACGTCCGCCTTCCGATGGAAAACTACAGTTTGAATTAGTAGCGAGTACATGTACAATGTCATGCAATATTGCAATGTATTATTGCATGACATTACTCGTCCCACATACTATTATCGGAGCGCGGCCGGCCCCTCGCGATGCCCGTTGGCGCGTGTACGGGGTGGCTCGTAGCGATAGTTACACACGATGAAGCACGTGTGAGAAGTGAAGGATCCATACGTGCGGCCGCATGTAGATTCCGCTAGCGCGTACGTCTCTATGCACCCTCATCTATTTAAACGTGTACGTGCATTGATAACCTATAATAGCCCATTTAGATCACTGAACGTAGACTCAAGCACAAAAGATATCTATCCTTAGGCTTCCTAGCTAAATGACCCGGCTAGTGGAGGCCGTCTATGTGGCCGTTGCTTTGTGGGTCATCGCCGTGAGGGTAGTGACCTCTTCTATGTTGAAGGACTTCTATGTGGCCGCATCAGTGATGGAAAGCGGCGTCTATGTGGCAGCCGCTATTGTGAGCTGTGTGTTGGATAGCGACGCTTGGGTGGCCGCCGCATCGGTGTTGGAAAGAAGCGTATATGTGGCCGTTGTTGTTGTGAGCTGCGTGTCGGAGATCGACGTATGGGTGGTCGTTGCTGCTGGTGCGTTCTCGGGGCCATGTTCTTCGCAATAGTTGCCTCCCGGTTATTCAAATAGTTGGCTGCGATTGCCCCGAACGAATCCGTTGTCTGCGGAAATTTTGACGATGTCACTTTCTGGGATCCCCTGCGTCTCTCGTGGCTATTGGCGATGCTATGAGGCGTATGCTAATGTCGGGCTCACGGTAGCCACCGCAAAAACTGTTTGTAAACCCTTTAGGGTGTCGGTGATGCTTTGGATAACTTACCCAACGGCCACATCATGCCGGGAGTGCATGTCTCCACGGAAGGGACGAAAATATTGGGGGGACCGTGGGTGCATATGCTTTTGCTCGAGGCGTGTTCAAAACGGCCTTAAGCAAGTATGAGGCCAATGGCGAACGGCTAAGGGTTACAACAACTCGCCGGCACTCTCACACTGCGCTTCGTATCCATCATTATTGCAACCGCCGCTTCGGGCACTTTGACCGTACGGTCCCCCGTGGTCTTGGTTGGGGCGAGAGCTACGGTGACACCGTCGTGACCTTCCTCGAGCGCGCTGACAATGCCACCCTAGATGTTGCGGCTGAGATTTTGAGCCTTGCCGCAGCTAGCCTACCCCGCAACACTCGCTCCGAGATGAATCTTCCCATACGTTTCGGAGGCATGGGGTTGGGGACTTGGTTGCCATGGCGGATGCGGCCCTTGTCGGAGCGGCCGGTTAGACAATGGGCTCTGCTATCCGTTTCCTTACAGCGCAAGATGCTCGCGTGCGCAGGGATTCCTACGAACATGTTCCGATGGATCCGACCATGTAAGGACGGTTAGCGACTGCTATGACCACAGCGATGTCTCGCAGACATGGTACACCGGACGGAAACGACGGCGACAACGACCCTATGTGGTCGTTAGAACTCGCTTCGTCGTGGGCACGCTTAGATGCAGCGTGCGGTCCTCACGCTCTCGCCGAGTCCGAACCCTTGATAACCACAGCCTTAGCGGTGTTTCCCACGCAACGTCCAACGGTGGCGTAGCCGGAACCCGACCAAACAACGAGCAGATAACTCTGTCCCTTGATGGCATGTCCTCGCTCGTGCCCCTTTCTGCGTTTGCCACAAACATCTTTCCAAAGCTACAAGCCGACATTAGTGAACGCGTCAACTTACTCCCACGGTTTCTAGCCGCGCTTGGCTGGAGTCTATGCGTCTTGCACCTCGATTCGGCCACGGCGCCCTTGCGTTTTTTGGCTTCGGACCCGCCTCCTTCTTGTCGCTTGGGCGAGCTCCGTGACCTGTTCCATGAGCACTACTACGACGCAGTTTTCCGCGTCGCGGTTCGTCGCATCTTCGGCCTATCCTCATCCGGCATCCGCTCTACTCTACGCTCTCCCACTGCTTGCGCTTCTTGCCATCTCTCGGCTTAAGTGATGAGGGGTGCGTTCGCGTCGGCGGGTGTTGCCATGTCGGATGATGCGTGAGCCACTGCTTTTGCAGACCATTTGGCTCGATGCGGTGGAGACGCTTCGGTCCACACCGCTCACTCTTGGTTAGTGAGGGCCCTTGCGGAAATCATCACCGAGGTTCGTGGCGCACTCGGGGCTGGCGTCGCGGTTCTCACATATCCCACGATGTTAGTTCAACTCCGCAACGGCAACGACGGCCTCCCCGCGGATGTGGGTATCTTGCACTATCACGGCATCGGAGGCTCAAAACTTGCCCTTGATGCCGTAGTTTCCGGTTTGTTCGGCGTTTCAAGCCCCCCCGTCTCCCGAAGTCGCTTTACGCCGTGCTGAGAAGACCAAGTTCGAGAAGTTCTATCAGGGGGTGAGGAGTCGCCCCGTCCTCCGCTTCATTCCCTTTGCAATCACGGAATTTTGTATTCACGGCGGCCACGCCCCGGCTTTTTTGACGGAGTTGGCCCGGCAGGCAGCCGCCTCTAAAGGGATGCATGCGGGCAAGTTGTTGGACCCTAGGCGCCGAAAGGTCTCTCTCGCCGTCCATGTCGCTCACGCGGATAACGTCTTGCGCGGTTTGTCCACCGCCAATGACGGTGTGTAGGCCGCTTCTTTCTCGCCTGGAATGCCTTCTTCTACAACGGCGCTCTTCACCCACGCCATGGGCCGCAAGCGTCCCCGTGCTTCCTCGAGCGGCGCGTGAGGCGCCGCTTGTCGCCTCCACGTGTTGCCTTCTCGTCGTTGCCTAAGAGTTTCTTTAGTTTAATCTGCTAGGTTTATGCAAAATGTAGTACTTCCTTTTGATGTGCTTTGGATTCCGTGACCTTCTTGTCACTCTTGCCGTTTTGTTTCCCCTCCCATTTTCCTTGTCCGTGCTCATGTTGTTCTTCCTGTAATCGGAGAATGTTTTTAATGTGTAGCAGCAGAGGCAGCGTCGCTATGCGACTGGACAGCAAAGATTCAATTAAATATTCTAATATACGATTAATGGAATTTGACTTAATCAAGACAAATTAATTTTGATTTAATCATTTGAATCTGCTGACCGAAGACTGACAGACAGATGAATTTCACGATATCAAGAGTCCGAAAGAAGCGTTTAGTTATTGATATGACCACTTTATTTATTTCAAAAAAAAAATCTTACAAGAAAAAGCAGTGAAGGCCACCAAGCAAAAAGAAGAAAAGAGGAAAAAACCTAAGCCCGAAGAACACGAAGGCATGCCACAGCACCAGCACTGCCCTCCTGAAAAGAGTCGTGGAGATTGGAACCCACAGTGCCATGAAGAGCAGCAGAAAGACGTTGCATGAATTCACGTCGCACATCCCCCCAAAAACGCCGAAACGGAACAGAAGTAGATCGACGAACAAAATGCCGCATACGGACATAACTGTCAGAGCGCAAGGAACGAAAGTCAGCGGCACCCATGCCAGGGAATAAGGCTAGGGATCGATGGTATCGTCGATATTTTACAAGCACATTTCGCTTCGATTTCGGGTACATTTCGCATTCGGGGTCTCCGAAAACACCACGAAACACGTCGATATTGTCCGGATGATATCATCGATCCCTAGCCTTACCAGGGAAGCGACGAATAGCCACCAAAATAGACAAGCGATCGACCAACTCAACCGCCATCGGCGCCAACCGGCCCCCATCCTCCATGGCGAAGGGATAATAGTCATGGACCGACTGAACCGAAGGCGTGCCAAGCAAAGCGGAAGTGCGGAGGTCCGCATCAAGTTTGCCTTGATGAGCTCCCAAGTCCCAATGCAAGGCTGCCAGGGAGTGGGAGGCGAGCACCTATACGAGGAACTTTGGTGTTCGTGCGAGCACTTGTAACCGTCACATCAACAACAAGATGACGGTGCGGAGCCATGAAGTCTAACCAAACCACATCCCCAGGACGATCACGTGAAGCTCCCGACCGAATACGGCGGACCTTCAACCACTTTATTTATTTATTCAACAGCCTTTACTTATTGCAGCACAAAACAGCGATACGCCATGGATGGTACACGTATTTAAAATATTCTATCACATCTTAAGGCACGGTGTTAGGTGGACTCACGTAGGTGACTACGGACAATCATTATCCACGCGGGGGCGGGCAGTTCGTAATTTTTTGCTTACAAGAAGAACCAGATGAGCACGGACAGGGAAAGTGGGAGGGGAAACAAGAGGGCAAGAGTGACAAGAGGATCACGGAATCCAAAGCACAGCAAAAGGAAAGCACTACGTGCGGGCAGTTCGTACGCCATCTGCTTGCAAAAATTGAAGAACGTATATTAACACTCAACAAATTTCTTACAAGAAAAAGCAGTGGAGGCCACCAAGCAAGAAAAAGAACGTATATTAACACACAACATACTTTTCTTCCACCGCTATTACCTGGTACATGTAGTACACCAAATTACACCATGGTATGTTCAGGTGACCTGGTGAGCACATAGTCCTTGTTAGGTCTTTCAAAACTACCCCGTGCGTCAGATCGTACAGTCTCACAGATTCTTTAATTACCATCCGGGGTCTGATGCGTTGTCAGAAACGACCACGGCAGGGGCGGTACAGTGATGTGTTACATCAGTGGCTTTTTGCACCTGTATTAATCGCGATTACAGGTAAAGCCGTCATCGGCATGTCTGATCGTGATAAGTGACCCGTACCGATACTTACCGAATCGGTGGCCCGGTGCAAAATAAGTGCGGATGTGCCGCCGTCCAGCAACGCTACAAAGGGGTCACAGGGACGACAACTCTGCACTCCTTGTCGCAAGCATATCGAGACACAAGGATCATCTTCTGGCTACCTTGCTCAGTCCCTACCGCTTTCGCTCATCCCCTGATAAGTATCCGCGTCAACGCCGCTTATACGCTTCTGCTTAGTGCCTACGCCGTAGTTGGACCTCGGTTGGCCGTCAATTTTTCTACTGTTTCATCGCGCACCACCGGAGAAGTGAAGGTAGTCGTATGGCCGAGTTTCTGAGCCGCCTCTGTGGCAAAGATGTATGGAGACGATGGAGCTGCGGCAAGGGCGACGTCAGTGGCTTCTTCCAGCTCTTCTTCGACAACGTGGCCACCACGCTGACCCTTGTGTTTCTGCTTGGCAAGTAAGTATATTTGTGCACCACAGCCTGACGGAAGACAATCAGCCTATATATGCTTTCTGGAATTGTTATCTTCCGACAGAGCACATCATCACCCCCCCCCCCTTATATGTTTGACAATCTTAATCCTAAGGTACACTGTCAGCTTTACACGTATATCGGTCGTCGTCCTCTATCAGGACCAGGCACACATCGCCTTATTTGCAAGGCCGTTGAGTGTGAACTTGGAAATAAGGGATGTGCGTTTCATATTATCGACCGACTGTCATTTTCAAGGAAAGATGTAAGCGGCTCCCTAACCTGCTGCTGCTGTTGCCGGCCGTGTTATTGCTGTTGCCGTCCTCAGGTTCGGACTGAACCTGCTGCAGGACGACGAGATATACGACGGCTTCCTTCCCGGTCTTGGCATATCTATGGTGTTCGGCAACTTCTACTACGCCTGGATGGCCTGCCGGCTGGGCTTCAACGAGCAGCGCGACGACGTTACTGCCAACCCCTACGGCATCAACACCCCCGGCGCGTTCGCCTTTCTGTTTGGCGTGCTCGGGCCCGTCGCGTGGAGCCTGAGCTGCCCCGAGGGCATGGACCCCGATTCCGCCGAGTGCGCCACCTGGAAGTCCAAGGAGACTCTCGCTATCGGCGTGTCTGCCAACTTCGTGCAGGCAATCATCGCCGCTGCGCTCGGAGTCGTCGCCCCTTGGATCCAGCGCGTCTGCCCAGTGGCCTCCCTCACCTCCGCGCTCGGCGGTATTGGCCTCACTTTCCTGGGTATCGGCCAGTTCGTGTACGCCTACGAGGAGCCCTTGGTCGGCCTGGTGCCCGCCTTCCTCATGCTCGTCATATACTTCTCCGGCCTTCGCACGGGCTATATTCCCGAGGCGCTGATTATCGCCGGCGCTGGTACTATTTTGGGTTGGGCTGACGGCGTGGCCAATGCTGAGCTGGTCGACCAGGCGACGGCGGTGGTCGGCTGGCACACGCCGCAGTTCCTGCTGGTCTCAATTTTCAAGGGATTCTCGAAGCTGTCGCCGTATTTCGGTACCATCATCCCCGTCGCTGTTACTGCCGCCACCAACACCCTCATGTGCTGGCAAACCGCGAACAAGAACGGCGACAAGTACCCGCTCATCGAGACCATGGTAGTCGACGGCGTCGGTAGCGCTATTGCTGCCATCTTTGGCTGCCCCTTCGGCACCTCCGTCTACATCGGCCACACCGCCTACAAACGGGTCGGCGCAAGGAGCGGATACTCCCTCATCAACGCCTGCGCTTTCATTATCCTCACGCTCTTCGGCCTCATGGGCCTCGTGCAGGCCATCATCCCCATCCAGGCCGTTGCGCCCATCATCGTCTTCGTCGGTCTCATGATCGGCGCGGACGCGTTCGAGAGCGTCCCCTTCCGCCACATCGCTGCAGTGCTGCTTGGCTTCATGCCCTCCATCGGCGACTGGGCTGTGAACCAGTGCTCCATGGAAACCTCAAGCGGGGAGATGTGCACCATCAACACTGCACCTGTGAACGCAGGGCTGGTAGCCTTCAAGAGCGGCGCTTTGCTGGTGGCCATGCTCATCTCGGGCATCTTCGCCCATATCTGCGACCGAAAGTACCTTCAGGCCGGTATCTGGTGCGTGGCGGCAGCTCTCTGTTCCCTTTTTGGCATCATCCATGCTCCAGCCGCCAGTGTGGACTTCGATGATGGCACCCCCCGCGCACAGTGGCGATTCTGTGCAGGCTACCTCATGGTGGGCGCCATCACGATGATTCTATTCCTAATCCAGAAATATGCACCCAAGTTGGTGGATGCGCCCGTGACGGACCCCAAGGATAACCTTTCCGTTTTCCAGCTGGTCCACATCGCGTATGCGAACGACATGGCTGTGGATCAAGCGGTGAGGGAGACGCTGGAGAATGGCGCAATCTGGCACGAGGACATCACGGATGTTAAGTCGCGAATGGGTAGTAAAAGCGATTTCACGCATATCGGTGCCGATGACCTCGAAATGGCGAAGCAGGGCGGCAAAATTGGCGCCGGCGGCGCCCACCTCGCCCCCCTCCCCAACACACCAGCAGAGTAAACCACCTCGATAGGCACTCCGGTGACTATCGTTTGGAATACAGCTACAATAAGCACTTAGCCCTTACCGGCCTCCATTCGTACGTTAGATGAGGGAAATGTGTTATATATTTATTATCTTCTACTTGTCATGCCTGCTGCTTCCAAGTATCTGCGGCCCCGACACCGAACTTTGTCTGTCAATTGCATTGCTATGCCACCAATTGTCAATTCACACCCACTGCTACAGCCATAGAACAAAGTCGTTTTGCACACACATCGTGAAAGCCGAATGATCTGAGAGATGACGAGTGATAATTGATTTTATTTTGCCTGCAGCATGTATAAGGGAAATCCACACTTTCGTGTCGTAAGTACTATCATGCCGGTCTTTCCCTCCAGGTATCAGCATCGTTTTGTGCGTATTTACGTTCAATATCCTTGTAATGATGACGGAATAGGTCTTCCCAACCGCCTAGGTATTAGGAAGTCAGGGCACAGGTATTGTAATGAGATGGTACTCCACGATGTCGGACTCCATGTCCTCGCAAGGTGCACTACCACCAGAACGAAATTGTTAGGACGTCTGATTTATGCAATCTGTGCCTCGTTGAGCAAGCGAATTCAAATCACCTGCAGCTACCAATTGGCAAATCCGAGTAATCCGTGGGCGATATATCGGAAAACAGTTATTCTCGCCTCTAGGCGTTTATACTCACCACCAGTTTGAAAAACTTGAAAAAACGATTTGCGCAGCCCTCCGTAAGGCCGTCCAGTCCCTCCCCAGCTTGTCAAGGGGCGCTTGGATATCCTTCACAATCCTCATCACCGTCTACGATGCAACCTCCTCTCATCCAAAGCCATCACAGCACGACTCACAATATGCCACCTACACTGCCCTAAGAACCGAATTGACTATCTTAGCATAATAATGATCGCTACAATCATTAAAAACACCTCAAAGTGCCTCACACGTTGGCACATGGTAGCTTTTGTGTCTATTGTTTTCACGGCCCTCCCTCCCCACCTCCCGCCATGCCCCCCAATCCGTACTGATTCCCCCACCATGGCTCATGGCACCCCGTCTTACGTCCTCCACTAACGTGCCATGGTTCTCAATGAACACATGCGTCAAACGTCACCACCTATTCTAAATAGCGGATCTCCCGCCACACAATTTGTTGAACTCGGTTGCATGTGAGACAAGGGAGTCACATATTCCTCTTGCGGTGAAGATCAAGGAAATTAAAATGATTTATAACGTGTACCGGCTGCCGCAGTTTGCTGTTTTTCTGCCCTCCCTACAAAGCACTACAAGGGACTTGCTAGTTCGGGCGAGACCGTAGTTGCCTATTCCGTCTTATCTTAATAACGTTGGCATGTTGTAACTCACCCCATGGGAGACGATAGGCATTGTGTGAGCGGTGTTGTGTCAAGGGAAGATACGTGTGTGTTGGCATTCGATCAAGCAACGTGTCTTGTGCGTTTTCAGTCGGTATGCGAGGAGGATGTGGTGCCACATTTAAACATAGTGGCTGTTATGCGGCGACATGATGCGTGTGGTCTCGAGGCATGATCCTGCAAATGTTTTTTTTGGGGGGTTCAAAGTGTAGGGGGATTAGCGATGTGATGTTGGTAATCGTTGACGAGTACGGGGTGCATGTACGACTCGAGACTATGGGGAGGATTTCCACTTTGGTTCCATGCTGATTGTGTCGGGGGACGTTTAGAAGGGGGATGTACATGGTACGTAGAAGCTGCGCGGAATGGGATAGGTTGTTATCAATGCAGTATTTCCACTCGCAAATTTGCATATTTTTATTGAGGAGTAGCGGCGTCGGGCGTTGATGTGTCCAACAAATATTGCGGGTTCCAGAAGCCGAATGAATTCCGGTTTGTGTGCGGGGGGCTCAGACCGAAGCCGGCACAAGAACCTTCGGGAGGACAACATGGCATACGGTGAGGGAGTCAAACGAGTTGCCTTCGTCGGCGTTGACCATACAAGTGAGCATGTGGGCTGGGGGGTGTGCCTCGGGGTGGGCGCTTGTAACCCTACTGCCGTGCCGAGCTTGGTACGGTAGGAGGCTAGGTGCGGTGAGCCGACAACTGCGGTCCGCGCAATCGGCAGATGTCGGGAAAGCCATGTACGGAGGATTCTTAAGATTGATGTACATATAATATTCACGTGGTTCGAAGGACCATGTGCACGCGATAGTCACATACAACATCCTCCTCAACAGAATAGCGCCCCCCTCCCCCCCACAGAGAGTAAGACATGAAAGTGAAATTCTGCACACATACTCAGGTCATAACGCGAGCACTCCCTCGTTCAACCGCAAGGCACACTGCGTGGTGCACGCGGCTGCACGCCGTGGCGATCTTGTCGCCCCGTCGTTTTATCACGCATGTAACGTTGACTATTTCTTTCTACCATGGAATCAGCAACTTGAAGCAACTGAGTTCTTGCAATCGCCGCATGCGAGTAGCGAGGTGCGAAGGACATGGCCAAGTGAGCATATAGGTAGGCGATGTTTCACCACCTTGAGAATGCCATAACTTGATCAACGCAAGAGAACATGAATGGAACGTTGTAACGAAAGCATTGCGAGATCGAGAAACGGGGAATTTATAAAACGATGATTAGGGCACGAGGGATCTATCCACAATCTAAGCTGCGTCTTCGTACGCTATGAATATCAGTGCCTTGAGCGTAATATGGCTAGGCATGTGTGAGAGCAAGTTGTACGAAGCGTGAACGTTTGCGTCGCATTCATCGTTTCATATCCGTTGCGGTAGTTCGGTAGCCAATAAATGTCGAGACGATTGTGCAGTGATAAAACTGGTTCCGAATGACAAGTTGAGATGCCAATTTTAGCCTAAGTCCAGTGTAAGCGTTTATATTTTAATTACAAGAAGAGCGGCATGAGCAAGGACATGGAAAAAGGGACTGGTAAGAAAGAGCAAGAGTGGCAAGATGTTCACGTAGTCCAAAGCACAGCAAAAGGAAGCACATCATTATGAATAAATCTAGCAGCTTAAACTAAAGAAACTCCTACTAGGCAACGCCGAGAATGCAACACCTGGAGGTGAAAAGCGGCGCCTCACGCGCCTCTCGAGGAAGCACGGGGACGCTTGCGACCCATGGAGTGGGTGAAGAGTACCGTAGCAGGAGAACGCATTACAACCGAGGAAGAAGCGGCCTCCACACCATCTGCGGCGGCGGACAAGCCACGCAAGACGTTGCTCGCATGAGCGACATGAACGGCGAGAGAGAACTTTCGGCGACTTGAGGCCAACAACTTGCCCACATGTATCCCTTTAGAGGCGGCTGCCTTCTTGGCCAGCTCCGTCAAGAAAGCCGTGGCGTGGCCGCCGAGAGTACCAAACTCCGTGACTACAAAGGGAATGAACCGGATGTCACGGCGAATCCTCACCCCCTCTGAGTACTTCTCAAACTTGGTCTTCTCAGCACGGCGTAGAGCTACTTCGGGAGAAGGGGGGCTAGAAACGCCGAACAAACTGAAAACCACGGCATCAAGAGCAAGTTATGAGCCTCGGATGCCGTGATAGTGCAAGACACCCACATCCGCGGGGAGGCCGTCGTTACCGTTGGGGAGCCTTACCACGGAAAGACAAAACGCAACCGACAACCTCCTCGAAGACCGGCTTGACGAGGCGTACCGCCAAAGGGGAGACGCAGGTCGAGGACGTACTTGATCGGAAGCAAAGGAGATTGGACTCGAAGAAGGCTTTAGAGTTCTCACCACCAGTGGCCCCATGGTCAAGGCACCATTGGACGGCGGGGGGGGGGGGGGGGGGGGGGGGGGGGGGGCAAGAATTGAGGATGCACCGGACACGGCCGACCGCGCAGCAGCGAAACAATTCATACCGGCGGTTAGGGGGGGCGTAGTATTGCCGTGAAAGCAAGAACGTTAATGTAATCTACTAAGGCCACCGCTCCGAGAGTATCGCCCGCAAAAGAGTGCACGGCGCGAGAAGGTGGCGATCGGCATCCGCTATTGGGCAATCGTCGGGCGCGAAAGTACACGTTGTCCGGGGGGGATTTAGATGGGCGCACAACGCTTGAAGGGTCGGGAACGACGCGGAGCAACCAACGCACCTTAAAGGAGCGGGGGAGCGTATTGTGGGAGCATGGGTAAAAACTGAGACGGAGAGTTTTCAAGTCGTAAGGCATGGGAAGGCGCTTGAGCATTAGTAGGTGATGATGTGGGAAGGTCACCCGGGGGGGGGGCATAGGGCACAACGCGGCGCCACCGCCGGGCGACAGGCCTAAAGGTGGCGGTGAAGGTCGCCGATGACTATGTCCCGGCCGGGTCGCCCGGGGTGGCATGTGTGTCGCGTCCAAACATAAGTAGAGCACGCGGGGTCGAGAGGGGGAGGCGGGGGGTATGTGGCATGAGGAGAACATGCGACTTCATGAACTATGCACCATGAGCCATGAGGTGGTATGCGACTTCATGAATTATACTAGAAGTCGCCCGAGGTGGCGTTGTGGCGTGCCGTGGAGCGAAGATTCATTGCCGACGTGGTAGGCTCCTCGATGCCGGTCCTTCACGCCTCTAGCCTCGCGTTGTTTGTAGTGGGGAGCCTTCAAGCCCGCGATGGACACGCTCACGAATAAAGCAAACACCTAGTTGGTACCCGTGTACATACCGCCGCAAGAGTCGAATGGAAACTCTGTCATACAACGCCGTAGTGGTGCGCCAAGCAATAAAAGATGACCTTGCGGGCTCCGGGTAGTGATTAGAAAAAGGTTGCAGTACACGTACAAAGAGACGTACTGAAGTTGCAGTACACGTACAAGGATGGCGATGACGCGCGCCGATGCCTTGAGCCTTGAAGGGGGATGACCACGCGCGCGAACGTTGTAGCGGTGTTGCTAGCGGCCAACAATCTCGAGGGTACAGAGAATAAGGACGGTACGGGCAGTTGTACCCGGTCGTGGGTCGAGCCACGGATAAAAGGTCCCGGTATGGGGTCACGCTAGCGATGGTGAAAATAAAAAGCACCGGAACCGGTGACGGCGAGTGATCGCGGACAATAAGAAAGAAAACTGTTTGCATGGGTACCGCGCGATACCACAGCGTAGGAGAGAGCGCCGAGACAAAAACATACACGAGTTGATGGACATGGATCGCGCTCACCGCTACCATGTTCCGTGCTCGCGGGCTCCCAAGCCAAGCTCAGCCTCTTATCGGAGGTGCCCGTGAGATGCTAGGTGCGTCGACATGTGTGTCTCCATCATGGACTGATACGTATGGTCAGATTGATTTGAATCTAGAGGTTTGCATATCCAATATCATGTGTACGGGACAGTAACTCTAGCGGTTACTGTTACCGTTAATATCGGCGCGGCTTACCTGCAGGGCAACCACCTTGCCCAAACAGTTAGACGCAGCCAACGACCAACGACTTCCCCAACGGTCAGCTCTAGCTAGCCCGTGCCTTATAAGCCGTAGCTAGCCACGAGCCTAGGCACTCTCTGCTTTCGCGCTCAGCCAATCTAGGCTTCGCGCGAATGCAGTCTCGACTCTAGTAGTCGAGCAGGGTGTCAGTTTTACCTTTTCGTCCCATGCGCACTCGAGCGTCACGCGACACTTCCCCTCGTTCAGCTACGCAGTTCCCCACTATGCAGCCCGAGCAGTCTACATCCGCCGCAGCGGCCGACCCTCACGCTACCACACTCGAACAACGCACAGCCGAACAGATTCGTACGGCGGTTTTGGAATCGGAACAACGCATTACTGAGCAGTTTTTGGCGGCTAACGCTGCCTTACTCGCTCAGCTTCGACAGCCGACAGCCACACCCGCTACTACTTATCAACAGCAGTCCATTCCCACCGACGCGACCACAGCGACGGAGGGTGGTAAGGAGGCCCCCGAGCCACCTATCGACCTGCTCGACGACGAACCCGACCCCTCCGCGGCCGAGTTTGTCGACTTCACCTACTACGGCGAAGTCATCCCGGCCGGCCTCGAACGTCCCCCCCGCGACGTCGAGGAGCCACGTCTGTGGACTCTCACGGACGACACCGCCCGTGCCCTAAGCGACAAACGCACCCAAGCCGCATACGACGAGTACCTACACATCGGGTGCTATGCCTTCTTCGACAGTTGCGCCAACGCGGCAATTGGCGAGGCTTTGGACACGTTGTCGCACGGCCCACCTCTACCTACGGAGCAGGCGGCAGCGATTGCCCTCATCCGAGCGGGCCATCGCACCCACACAGCGACGGAGGAGGCCGCCCGTACTCGATTGGGCTTCCTCCGCCTCACCAAGGGCGGACAAACGAGCACGGATGCGGACCGCGTGTTCGCCGAATTGGCACACGAACGCTTCTGCCGACCGCGTCCTACCGCGGTCTCCGGCACATTGGACGCGCTACGCCAAGCTTTCGTCGACCGCACGCTTGAAGTCAGCCTACACGCTGCCAGCAAGGCCGCCGCCGGCGCCGCTTTCGCGAAGGTCACACCGGACAAGCCCAACGGCCCCGACGCTCGGAGCCGCAAAGCCGCCGCCGACAAACGCAAGGCCGCCGCAGCAGCAGCAGCCGCGGCACGAGCAACCCTCCCACCCAAGCCGACCGACTCGGCTAAAACCCCAAGCAAGAAATGATGGTGTGGCCCGCCGCGCCGATTCCTGCTCCCCGACATCTTCCTTCATGCGCCACCGCGTACGTCGAAAATGGCGGGAGTGGGAGCGCATCGGCGCGAGCGGCCAAGTCCTAAGTTGGATCCGCCACGGCGTACGTGTGAAGTTCAAGCACGGCCTACGTCCCAAGCCGTTCAACCATGGCATCTCAATGCTAGACGCCACACCCGACCAACTCGAGTTTCTCAACTCGGAACTACCACGCTTCGAGGCTTGCGGCGCGTGGGAGCGCTCTACGAACCCACGCTACGTCTCCCGGATGTTCTTAGTTCCAAAACCCGGATGCAATCAATGGCGCTTGATTATCGACCTTCGCGAACTCAACCGCTACTGCTCGACGTTCAACATGACTTGCGAGACCCTCAAGCACCTCCGCCATCTATCTCGACCGGGGGACTACTTCGTCTCACTCGACCTCGCCGATGGGTACTACACCCTTGGCATCCGGGAGGAAGACCGGGATTACTTCACGGTCAACTACCGCGGCACCTTATGGCGCCTCGCGTGCCTCCCGATGGGGTGGTCGGGCTCCGCCTACTACTTTTGCAAACTCACGCAAGTGTTTACGAACCACCTACGCCGCCCACCACCTCCCACGCCCGCAGCTACACCGGCCGGCCCACGCCGCCCGTCCAAGCGCTTCCTCCGAAACGCGCGATGGCGAGGAACTCGACTACTACCCTACATGGACGACTTCCTCTTCTTGGCGGACTCCTACGACGAGGCACTCTTACTTCGGCAGCGCGTCCAAGCCCTGCTCGACAGCCTCGGCCTACAGCGCAACCCCAAGAAAGGTGTATGGACGCCGACGCAAGTCGGCGACCACTTGGGCCTCACGGTGGATTTACACCGCGGCGAGTTTCGCGCCCCACTCGCAAAACTGCACCACCTCGCACAACACGCTTCGTCCTTGCTCGGACGGGCAGCGTCCAACGCACGATGGCTACCCACACGCCAACTCGCAGCCTTCGCGGGAAAAGCGCAATTTCTCTACCTCGCCATCGCGCCCGCCCGATTCTTTTTGCGCGAGCTCCACAACGTTTTGGCTACCCGTACCGGTTGGGGGGGACGCGTGCGCCTCACCCACCAACTCCGGCGCGACCTCGAGTGGTGGCGCACGGTACCCTCCCAACACAACGGCCGGTCGATCTACAAGCCCATCGAGACCGCCTATTTGCACGCGGACTCGAGCGACTACGGATGGGGGGCCGTCCTCAACGAGGACGCCAATTACCAAGCCCGCGGGTTTTGGAGCGCCACCGACCGCCTCCAACACATTACGTGGAAGGAGCTTCGGGCCGTCCGGCACGCGGTCGAAACCTTTCTCCCGCAACTCCGAGGACGACAAGTCCTCCTCCACGAGGACAACACTGCCGTGGTCGCCGTCCTAACCAAGCTAACTTCCCGGTCTCCCGTCATGATGACCGAGCTACGGCGTTTGTGGTTCCTACTCGACACCAACGACATCCACATCCGCCCACGCTACATCCGGTCGGCCGCCAACGTCTGGGCCGACACGCTCAGCCGCGAACTGGACTCCGAAGACTGGCAGCTAAACCCTCAACTCTTCAACCACCTCCAGCGTCGGTGGGGCCCGCATACAATCGACCGGTTCGCGTCTATGCTCAACACGCAGCTACCACGCTTCAACGCCCGCTGGCGCGACCCCTTGTGCGAGGACATCGACTGCCTACACCTCCCCGACTCGGCGTGGAGACGCGAGAACAACTACTGCAACCCCCCTTGGTCGGCCCTACCCGCACTCGCCGCGAAACTCGAACAAGCTCAAGCCGAGGCAACAGTCATCGCCCCCTACTGGCGAAACAAAACATGGTACCACGCGTTCGCCCGCCTGGCCACCGAGACCGTGCACTTCCCAGCGTCCCGCGACCTGTTCTTCCCCGGCAGGCTAGGCAGGCAAGAAGGGGTCGGACCTCCCGCTTGGAGCATCGTGGCCTTTCGGCTAGCACCCCCGCTTGGCTCTACACCCGACGCGGTGCGATTGGCCGAGCGATACGCCCGAACCGATTAAATGCGCCTGTACAGGACGTCCGCCCTCTGCGTACAGGACCCCCGCGCTACGAATTACGCCTCGAAGCAGCACAGTCGCCCTGGTCCTCCGAATTGGCTGAAACTTTTCAAGACCTCCTAGGATCAGATAAGCTCGGGGTTACAGCGGTTGCCCTACTCAGCAACTCGCTAGCGCCCTCGACGTACCTGAGCTACCAGAGCGCAATTCGACAGTTTTTTATTTTTTGTGCAGAACAAAATATCGCCCCGCTACAGGCCACGCCGGCCACAATGGTCCGCTACACGGCCTGGCTAGCCCTCTTGGGAACGGTCGCTGCCAACTCGCTGCAGCCTTACTTCAGCGCAATTAACAAGTACTTCCGCGACCACCGGCGCCAACCTATCGCCGTGGGCGAACTCCTAGCGGACGCCCGCCGTGGACTCGCCATGCTACAGCGCCGCCTGGTACCTACCACCGCTCGCCTCCCGCTACCCGCACAAGTCGCCCTAGACATCCTGCACTACGCCCACACCCTCCACGACACTTTCGCGTGGACCCCTGCTGCCTTCCCCCAGATGCAACGCTTCAGGGCCTGTTTAGCGGTGTGTGTCAATTACACGTTTTTCTGCCGCGCCGAGACCGGCGCCCGCTGCCAGACCGGCGACCTCGTGGTCGACAAGCCTTCGCAGCAAATCTGCCTCTACGTGCGGAAGTCTAAGGGGGACCAACGCCGCGACGCCAGCGATAAACTGGTCATCGCTATCCCTGTAGCCGCTAACCCCGTCCTGGCGAACCTGATAGACTACTACACGGAACAACGCGCTATTTTTTGCACTAAGTTCTACAACCAGCCACCCCCGCTCGCCTTCTGGAGTTTCTCACCTTCAGAGCCCTCCGCCGATTGGGGTGCCGCGTCCACCATCTCCACCTGGCTCTCCCTCGCCCTTCTCACAGTCAACTCGGCCGCGCCCGCCGGCTTTAAATGGACATCGCACAGCCTACGGAAAGGCGCGGCGTCCGCTGCCAGCTGCATCGGCGCGCCCCTCCCCGTAATCAAATTTATGGGTGGCTGGGCCAAAAACAGCTCCGTCACTGAAGGAAAATATATTGACCCAACCATGACCCCAACACCTGCTGCTTGGCGGTTCTTCGGCTGGCTCTCTCCGTCCCCCCCGCAACACTAATTCTGGCTGTGCAAGCCTTTGGCTTTAGGTTACTGGCAAAACGTGCCCTAGGGTAAATGGTCAGATTGATTTGAATCTAGAGGTTTGCATATCCAATATCATGTGTACGGGACAGTAACTCTAGCGGTTACTGTTACCGTTAATATCGGCGCGGCTTACCTGCAGGGCAACCACCTTGCCCAAACAGTTAGACGCAGCCAACGACCAACGACTTCCCCAACGGTCAGCTCTAGCTAGCCCGTGCCTTATAAGCCGTAGCTAGCCACGAGCCTAGGCACTCTCTGCTTCACCCACCCATCCCTATAATCCTGCGCTAATCGACCCCTAGACCATGTCTGTGGGTGTCTTTTGGCCAAATTGTAAGCAAGCTGACATCTTTGGCAAAACGTGCCCTAGGGTAAATTCAATGATAACGTTCACAACCGTGAACGTACATTTACTGATAATGATGTATTATAATAGCCCCTCTAGATCATGGGCAGAAATGCAAGCAAACTAGTCTCCACTTGGCGCCGCTCCCATGCATCGCTTGAAGATCATCGTGTGCTTCGGCTATGGTAGCGCCTTCGTCATGCCATTTGCTAGCATGTCTAACGTGCCCACCGATATAACCGCAATTGTCTTCGCATCCAACAGCTCCCGGATTCAGTGGTGCTTTATGTCAATGTGTTTTGCCCTATTCGAGGCCATGGGATTGTTAGCAAGCTTGATTGCGCCTTCGTCGCCCTCATAGACTGTCGAAGCACCGCGCCAGCGTTGGGGGACATCTGCCATCAATTGTCAAAAGTGTACCGCGCTTTGTCATGCGCGGCTGACAACGACATAGTCTGCCTATGTGATGGACAAAGTCACCACCTATTGCCGCTTGGAGGTCCAGCTGACTGCTCCTCCATTGAGCATGACCACCTCTTCATATTGCGATCGCATGGTGGCCGTCTTATCTGCCTAGTCCGATTCTGAGAGCACTTTGATGTCCTCCGCATTGTCTTGTGATGGTTGTCTATAGGTGATGCACATGGGTCTCGTCCCATTGAGGTAACATAACAAACGCTTGAGATGCATCTTGTGTGATTGCGTCGGAGTTGTATGGCGTCTACTGATGACGCTGATCGCAAATGCAATAGCACGCCTTGTACATACCCATAGGAAGATAATGGATTCGAGGATAGCACGGAATTTCTCGTGTTCCGATGGCGTCAAGGCCATCTTGTCCCGATCGGATGCAACTTCTCCGTCTCGATAGTGCGTAAGTACCATGGGCACCTTTGAGGGCGTGTTGTCCAGCATACCATACTTCCCAAGGATTTCCTTCGTATATCATTCCCGGGAGAGACTAATGCGGAATTAGTCCCCAATGGCCTGCTTGACCGATTTAATCCACTTTAGAGAGTCCGAGACGATGGGAATGTCGTCCATATACACTAAGACAATACATATCCCGTGCATTGGATGATTATCGTATAGAGGTTGGTGTTAGACGTCGCTCGCTTGAGTCCGAGGGAGGAGAGGGTTTGATGGAAAAGCTTGTACCATTCGCGCGAGGCATGTTTCAGTCCATAAATGCTACTCAAGATGCGCATGACTCGAGGTGTTCCATCCTCTGCCCCTTTGGGTTGGCGCATGTAGATCTCCTCTTGGAGGTCTGCTTTGAGGAACGCATTTTCGATGTCCGCCGAGTGGATATGCATGTTCCGTTTGGAGGCGATGGCCAACACCGTGCGCAGTGTGCTGAGCTTTACGATGGGAGAGAACCTCTCAGAGTAGTCGACCTATGCACGTTGACTGAACCCTTGGGCAACTAGTCGCGCCTTGAGACGGTCAACTGAGCCATCGAATTCGGCTTTGACCTTGAAAACCCACTTGTTGCCTATGACGTTGCGCCCGAGCGGCAGATTCTCCATGTGGAAGGTACCCTTAATGAGGAGTGACGCAAGCTCAGAGATGATGGCCTTTCGCCATCATGCTACAACATATTTACCGCTCACGGCATGCTTATCTGTACATCAATATCTTTATTCTATTTCTTACATGACTGGTGATCCTCATATTCCACGTTTTATGGCTTATTTATCATTTTTCTTTTTTAAATCAATTGGCACGGGAATGTGCGCCGCAGGCTGGTATGTCTTGGGTTCCTCGCTTCGGGCAGGTTGCCCCTTTGACCTTGCAGCTTGCACCATTGCGCGAGGCGGCCGGGGAGGTTTGTTCTACATGGAGACTATGGCAGTCCCGTTATTCCGTTGGACATAAGCAGTTGCTGTGAAATATGATGAAGACTCACGGTCAACGTGGCCAGTGTCCCTTGGTGGATCGTGGCAGTTGTTGTCGTCCTCTACAGTGTCTTGCAAGACCGTGAAAGGGTTGTTGGTAGGGACTGGGAAGTGCGTGGGGTCCACACACGAGAGATTGGCACTGGTGGCCCCCCATGCTCGAGACCATTGGACGGAGAGGCTTGAGAAGTGCTAGATGTGACGGATGGTGGTGGAGGTGCATGCGCAGGTTGGGATTCAACGAAAGCGACATGGATGTTCCGAACGAGTTTGCTGGTGGCGAGGTTGAGGATCCAGTAGCACGGACCATCGTCACATTAGCCAATGAACATGCATCGGAGGGCGTTAGGAGATAGTTTGTCCCTATATCGGTCCTTGAGGCGGAGGCAGGCCGTGCAACCAAAGACCTTGAGATGAGCGAGGTCGGTGGGGACACCATGGAGCATGTGTCGGGAACACCGCCGGAACTGCCGGAGGCAGCGTTTGAGGGGAGGAGATTGCGGAGGTAGACAGCCGTGCGCATGGCGAGTGCCCAAGATTTAGTCGGGCAGTTGGCATGTTGAAGCATGGCGGTGGCAGAGTCCGCGAGGGTAACCCACTGGCGTTCCACTTTTGCGAGTTGATTGTGGGTGTACGGGGCCGTAAATTGGGCAGTGTGACCCAACGAAGAGACCATTGTGCGGCAAGCAACATCAAGGTAGTTCGGATCACAGTCGAATTTGATGGTGGGTCGGAAAGCACGAGCAAGGAGCCTGGGAGAGTGCAAGTTCCCGGTCTCTATGAGGACGGCGGACAAAGTGGAAACAACTTCTTCTTTGATGGAAGGGCAAGGAGCCAAACATAGTTGGAAAAGTGATCAATTACACCAAGCATGTATTTGGTCCCCCCCGGCCCAGTCTCCTTGAGTGGGCCGAAGATATCATAGCTAATTGCATGAAAGCAGGTTGTCGCCTTAGTGCCAGGTTGGTTGTTGACAAGGGCATGGTACAATTTGGCTAAAATGCACGCTTAATATGACAAGAGAGGGACATGACTGTCTTTCTTCGCTCCGTAGATGTCCGCGCTCATGAGGACGAGAGTCATGGTGTCTCTACCAAGGTGAACAAGGCGTTGGTGCCACAACGTAGTTTCAGTACACGTGGGACCGACACCTTTGTAAGCAAGAAGGGAAGTGTACTCACCGGGAAGAATCTGAAGGTAAGGAAGATTGTTGTGCTTCACGAGGACGAGGTTGCCATGTGGGTCGCCGGCAAAGGTTTGTCCGATGGCACGGTAATGGAAACTGACGATGTTGTGCCGGTTCTGGAGATGCTCTTGATATATGATGCTTGGGGCACCGCGTTTGGACATGTCGGACGCGTAGGCAGCCCGAATGCGAAGTTGACGGGTGTGGCCGTCTTCATAGACAAGGTGGAGCTCGACGATCCCGCAGCCAAGGATGTCAACATCGATGCCTTTGACGTGGATGGGGGTGCGAAGCCGGGTGTAGTTGCCAGGGAGAAAGGCGGAACGGTGGGCCTCGAAAATGATGTTGGCACCGGCGTCGATGAAGCGGAGCTCGGTTGGCGCAATGGCGACATGAGCGCTGAAAGCCGCTTAGGATTGATCAGGCGACGCCATGTCGGGCGATGAGTGGCCGTAGGTGAAGTCTGTGGACGGGCCATCATAGTTTGAATGTGAGGCATCTGTGGCATGCGCATGCAAGTCCAAGTAGACTAGCAGTTCCCGGAGATCGAATTGCTCGGAGGATGGGGACAAGGACGGGGAGGTGGGGCGGTAGTAATCCCGGTGAAAAGTGCCAATGAGGACGGCTTAAAGAACACGGGCGATGCCGGAGAGTTGCGTTTGCGAGTCCTCAGAGCGGTCTCGAGCGTGGTGCATGCCTAGAAGGAGGGAGGCGAGGCCTCCGTAGTGGGGTTAAGAGAGGGAGTAGATGATGTTGGAAAGTCACTCGCCAAGCTGGCGGTGTGTACCCGGGAGGAGGTTTTCTCTGTGGATGGCCATGTTGTTACGGCGAGTATGTAGCTAGTTAACCCAGGCATGAAGCGGGGCTAAAGCTTTGTTAAGGGTATGCTGAGGAGATTGGGGTGTCTCGATGTCACGGACATAAAGGCCCTTGATGGCCGAGCGTAGGGCAGGTGATCCCCAATCAATTGGGAACCCCCGGGCGATGAGAGTGTGAAAGGGTGGCAATGTCAAGTGGATGCCACGGATGAGGGGCCATAGGTGTGACTAGGGCATGTAGATGACGTACTTTTCAGCAAGTGAAGGGGGTTCCAATAGCAACACGGAAGCCATCGGCCATGTTAATGGAGGGTGCTCCATCGAGGTAAAAAATGACATGAGAGCATATTGTGCATAGGCAACGTCCCCGCTTGAAGGTACCATATTAGTGTGGGACACAAATGGATGTCCGGGAGGGGCATCACGCAACGGGGTGCCGCGACCCCCACGACTATGCGATCCCCATCTACCACCCCGACCACGAGGACCACGACCCCGCCCGCGAAAGGGTGAAGGGTGGGGTGCTTACTGCTGGTACTGATGGTGCTAGTACTAACGTTGATGGTACTACTGGTGCTAGTGTTTCTTGTCTAGGTGGTGAGAGGGTTGCAAGAGCAAAGGGCAGTCTTGATGGCAATGGAGTCTGACGGCCATAGGGAGGCCGGCTTTAGTGTTGTCGCGGCAAGATGGAGGTGTGCGCGTGTTGCGCTGCGAGCTATCGGCACGTGCAACTAATGCCTTGTCAACAGTTGCTTCCACAACAAAGTTGAATGCCACGGGGTCGTGCATGCCGTGCCGCTATTCAGGATGATGGTGGCCATGGAAGGTCGTATGTGAATGATGTTGGATGAGCATGGTGGAAAGCTGTGTGAATGGGATAGAGGTAGCACCATCTAGAGCTGCGGTAATGCTGGCTCGCACCCCGATAACTTGTTGTTTAAGTTAAAGAGAGTAGCTGCTACAATGACCTTTTCACTAACCATGAACTCGTCTTCATTAACATCTTGATAGTTGTTTAGCATGCGCTGCATAAACGCGTCTATACTTTCCCTTTCACCTTGCGCGTCCAGAAGTTTTGCGAGTAACCCAATAGTTCTACCAACACCGCGATGGTCGAAATGGATAATGAGTGTGCGCAAGGTGTCTGAGCTTGGCGACACTCGAGCTTTGAAAGACGGGTCCCGCTGAAAGTTTTGCAACGCTAAAGCAGCAGTAGGGTGTTACATGACGACGCAAAGGTACCCAAACATATTTTCTGAAAGTTTTGGTAAGTTGTGCTAACAATAACATCAGGAGGTGCTGCTCCCTTCAAGCACTTCAGGGAAGGCAGAACCGATAGCACGCAAATACTTCATATAGTCGCGTCTGAATTCTCAAAGGGTGATTTCTGCCGTGAAAACTGGTGAAGATTGTGTACGCAGCGACCGGCTAAGGATGTTGTCGTCAACGTGCCCGCGTCGAGGTTGCTCATCGTCGAATATATAAGGGTCTGGCTCATATACATGGGTAGTGTCCCTATCGCTACGGTCATAGGGGTGACTATCAGCCGTAGGTGGCTGTGGTGGCTGCCGCGTTGCTGCCCTAGGTTTGCGTTAAAGCGCTCAAACTGCGCCATTATAAACCCTTGTGTGGTCGCTTGCGATCTTCTATCGCCGCATATATGAGCTCGACCGTTTCAAAGCGGAGACTAGCCAAGGTATTATCCAAGGTAGAGGGAGCGACAAGATTGTTACCGGGAGTGGACCCAAAGGCCTCCCTTTGTGTCGCTATGCTAGTGCTCCGTGTTGTGGGCACCGCCGGCGGCTGATTCCGTTTAGACATGCATGAAACGTCCGATTCGACTTTTCACACCTATGGGACGAGTATAGTCCTGCAGCAATACATTACAAGACATTGTACATGTACTCGTTACTACTTCCAATTCGTGTTTTTCCATCGGAAGGACGTACAACATGGGTACGTTGCTACTGCAATTTAGCGAGGGATCTCATGCATACTGTACTACCCATACCTCCCGGTACGTACAAGTACGCACATTTAATCTAACTAGACAGACGACGCGCCAACCGAGGTTTCCAATGCAGAATGTGATTCCCCATACTGGACGAGAATCGTCGAAAGTCTGTTGATGGCAATTGAAAAGCCCTAGCACATGACACGTAAGCCAAGCGAGAGCAAGTGCAAGCTAACGAGGCAAAGACTATATAAGCCTAGTGCATTAGAGGGAGGTGACAGAACCATTTAACAATTCTCTTTGTTCAATTACAATATAATGCTAAAGTACTAGAAGTGGGACACCTTCTCATCTCTCTCCATGTGCACTTCCACTTAGCTTCAAATATGCCATAAGCGACAAATTAGGGGATAACATATTTGTGTGTGCAGTTAGCTTACCGAAGGCTAACCGCCACACTTGTTTCGGAGCTCTTTGGTCGACGCACGTTTTTCGCTGTCGATGGATTCGCTCGACGTTGCTTGATGGTCGCGCTTCGCCTAACGAAGAGCCTATCGATGTTGTTGTTCGTTAGTTGCATGAGGAAAATGGCCTTACCATGACTCTTGATGACTTGACCATGTTGAGTGACGCACCGGTTCGAGTCGCAATACATGAAGAGCAACAACGTTTACGTCTTCTCGGCTTGTGTTCCCGCTCCTTATGTGACGACTCATTTACGCACACCTGCTAAGCTCGCGCAGGCTGTGACTGCCATGTCGACTATTAAACCTTATGGTCCTTACGTCGTACCGGAGACGATTGACATTGACGGTCTTTTACTTACGCGAGCTCAACAAGGGTTACTTCCACCTATGAAGCGTAAGTAAGAGTTACTTTGCTTTGGTTACGGGACTCATCAGGAGACTTTTCGTCATGTTGTTCATACACACCAAATACTTTGCTATGATGACACGTCAATACCGAGACAGTTTTTTATGTACCCTCGGTTTACGTCGGTCGACTCAAGTCGTGTCTGGATGCTTATCCGTGGCTACATAAATCAGCAATGTGGACAAACCCCGACTGATTTACGCATGGGAGCCCCAATTCCGACAACCAACTTTGCTAGTCTGCCCGTTACCCTTTCTGAGACTCAGCGCAAGGCTGCGATTAATTCGAAGTTTCAGTCTGGTCGTGAGCCTCGTGAATTTGAATATTGGCTCGAGGCACAACCGCAACGTTTCGTTTTGCTCGGAATTACTGCTGATTCTTACGACGCAGTGATATGGGTTACTTAACAGTTTTCCGGAACCCTGAACAAGTGGTGGTTGAACCGTAAAGAATGGGCAACTATTTAAGCTACTTTTGACTTGCTTGTGGAGGAGCTTCGTAAGACGTCCCTGCTACCCAACATTCAGGATTACGCAAGTAATGCTTTGCTCGGAATTACAAAAGGTAATATGAGTTGCGCTACCTACACTCAGCAATTCAACGACCTTTTACTACGGAGGTCTCGTCAACAGCTTACAACCGACCTTCAGTGTGTTTGTTTCATCAATGGACTGGCTAACCTCCAGCTACATACCCATGCCAAGTCACATCGTTCACAGAGGGGGTACAACCTGAAACTCGTGGAGCTGCAAAACTTCCTCAACGACAACGTTATTGATTCGCCCCATTTGGGAGGTGTGAAGTCAAGTGCTGGACCGTCGACAACACATGGAGGCGGACAACCTACTAAGAAGCGCACCTACGAGGACCCGTTGATTAGAGCCTCGAAAATCTGGAAGCGCAATAACGGTGTTGGTTGTGGTCAAGGACGTGGAGGAGGTCAAGATGGTCGTGGCCGACCTTCTCAAAACACTGGCCGAATTGACTTTAGTGCCATTGCTTGAGCGTTGACTTCAGACGAACGGAAACGTCACCTCGCGGAGGGACTATGCTTCAAGTGCCACAAGAAGGCACACCGTATTTTCCAATGCCCGGAGCTGAAAGGCGAGGAGGCGATGGGTGCTCCTTCTAAGAATCAATGATGGTGGCAAGGTTGTTCTACTGACGAACAAAAGCAGCCGGCTACATCTACCAATAGTCTTGAGAGACTGTTAGCAATAGAGGTCGTCAAAACTCCTTTAACATCTCCATCGACTACTCTCGCGACTCCTGCGATACAAGTATCCGGGCGTCGTCGTCATAACAAGCATAGAGGGAGTCGTAAACATGCAACCGGACGTTCGATTGCTTGGAAACATGTTGACTCTATTTTCGAACCTCTGGACGCTCGTTTTGATTTCACTTTGGAGGGATGTGCTGATGATGAGGGACTAAACTCGCACGGTGACTTACGCCCCAGTTCGCCGAGTGATTCGATCATGGAGAGGGATTTGTCAAGAGAACGGGTGTTCATTAATCTACCCTAAGAATTAGTTGAACAGATTGGGCATCGTTTCGAGAGTTGTCGTCGTACAACGCCAACATCTACAACTGAGTTGGCTGTATTTGTTCAACCTGAGTGGACTAAATTCACCGAGTTCACTCGACACTGGAAATTCTACCAAGAATTCCCAACACGGATACAACTTTTTACTCGCCAGTCGTTGGAAAATCCTACCATGCATGAGGTGGTTGCTCCATCTCCTTGGCCCGTACAACTTTGGTTGGTCGTCGTTGATTGTACATTTTCCGATCAGGTACCGACTACAGTTCATGACCAACCCACCTCGGTACGCGTACTTCTTGACGACACGGAACAGTCCAACGCTACGCTACAACAATTTCCTTCGACATGTACCGCCCTTCTAACGGACCTCACGGAAGCTCGGCCGTTAATTCGAATTGAGCTTACTGTGAAAACCCCTATCTAGTGGTGGACGGCTTACTTTTTGACTCGTCGATTGTGTTGCTCTTGACTTCGTGTATGAAG
Organism: Tetraselmis chui; assembly: GCA_026401115.1. NCBI lineage: Eukaryota > Viridiplantae > Chlorophyta > Chlorodendrophyceae > Chlorodendrales > Chlorodendraceae > Tetraselmis > Tetraselmis chui. The sequence continues at coordinate 37,961 of JAPMLY010001103.1, read as the reverse complement.
ACTTTGTAAGACGCTTTGCTTTATAGACTCGTAAGTCTCTTACCATGACTCATGTTCGACTCACTAATGGTCAGAGTGTGACATCTTTTAATGTATGTGACGTGAGTTTTGACCCGGCTCGTCATGAATTCGAACGGACTGTTTACGTCTTACGTGATTTACGTGCTAATGATCCGGTACTGGGTTTGCCATGGCTTGACGACGAACAAGCCTCTTTACAATTCGGTGCTACCCGTGTCTTCACTCTAATGGATGGCACAACAGTGGAGACTCATCTTGAAGAGCGACGTCATGAGTGTCTACTGATGTCGTCTACTAAAGTTCAGAAACTCATGTGCAAGACGCGCCGCAACAAAGGGCGTAATGCGGAATTCTACGTGATTGAAGTTACGCCAACCGCAGATCAACCAATTGCATTTCACACCGGAGAGGAGCTTATTGCGAAACAACGTGAAAACTTCCGTTCGTTACTTTACGGTGACTTCCCGGAGTTAATGCAGCCCGTGACCTCGCCGCATGTAAGCCGACAGTAGGATCAACCCATTGAAACTACCGGCCAGATGAAACGTGAGCGTCTCAACAGATTGTCACCTAAACATGGCGCTGAGCTTAACCGACGGCTGGAAGACGCCATGGAAGTTGGTCTGATCCGTCCAAGCTATAGCTAGTTCGGCTCGCCAATTCTTTTTGTGCGTAAAGCTAATGGCTCGCTACATCTATGCATTGACTACCGTGGCCTTAACGAGGTTACGCGTAAGGACGCTTACCCACTTCCGCGTGTGGACGACAAGCTTGATGAGCTTAAAGACGCGAATTTTTACACACACCTCGACCTCGTGTCTTGCTTCTGGCAAGTTCGAGTGCGTGATCATGACGTCCACAAGACCGCATTTCAGACCCTTGATGGCTTAATAATTGAATGGGTCGCCATGCCGTTTGACCTGCACAAGCTACATTCCAGAGGATAATGAACGACATACTTCGCAACTTTTTACATACGTTCGTTAATGTCTATGTCGACGACGTTTACATTTACATCCGCACTCTTGAGGAGCACTTAAAGCACTTTCGGCTAGCTCTTCAACGCTTTAAGAAGGAGGGCTTGAAGTTACGCCTCAAGAAGTGCTTCTTCGGACTTCAAGAGGTTGAGTATCTCGGCTATACTGTGTCAACATGTGAAATTTCCGTTTCGACAAAGAAAGTCGAGGCACAGTGGCCAGTGCCTACGACGCAAAAGGAGGTTTACAGTTTCGGGCAATTCTGCAACTTCTACGCCATATTTATACATCACTCCTGCGACCTTACGGCTCCATTGACGGACTTACTGCGGAAGTCCGAGCCACAAAAAGTTACGCTGACGCATGCCTGTTTGGAAGCCTTTGAGACTCTCAAGTTACGGCTCATTTCCGCGCCATGCCTGATCCTTCCGGAGGTTAGCTCGGACGCGACGTTCACTTTAGCTGCACATGCTTCAACAGTGGGGATTACAAAACTCATGTTGCAAGACCAAGGAGGAGGACTTCAACCAGTCTCTTTTTGGGCGCGTAAGCTGAGTCCAAATGAGCGTGTCAACACTTACTCTGCGTACGATTTAGAAGCTTTGTCCGTATGCGAAGCCGTCAAGCATTGGAGGTGTTGAAGGTTGCTCTAATTTCCTTGTCGTAACAAACCACGACACACTGCGACATCTGCTCAGGCAACCAAACAACAGGCTGAACATGCGGCAAGCAAGATACCTCCGGGACTTGCAACCGTTTGTGGCCTCGATGACACTTGATTATCGCAAGGAAGCTCTGAACGAAGCTGATCCGTTAAGTCGGGGTCCAGTCTTCGTACTTGAGGCTACAACTCCATTGTTTTGGGAAGGCGAGGTTCCGTCAGATCGAGAATTACGACGTAAGTCCCAGCTGCAGATTGAAGACGCACAATTAAACTTAATGACGTTTAACGCGTTGCAGGTGAATCTTGAGTTCGCTTACCTCATTCGCGAGGGGTACTCCCAAGACTCGTTTTAAGGGGACGAGGGTGAGTGGACGAAAGACAGCCGGATAGAAGCTAGAGCTGGATATTTCTGGCGTCTCGATCGCCTTTGTATTACGCGGAACTCTGAGCTCCGACTGAGATTAATCAAAGAGCTGCACGAAAGTTCGTCAGTTGGTCACATAGGAGTTGCTAGCATTGTTGCTAGAGCGCTCGACAGATTATGGTAGAAGCGAATTCGCCAAGATGTGAAAGATGTTTGTGAGCGCTGCGTCATGTGTCGACGAGCAAAGATTCAACCGCTCATGTCTGCGACTCTTTACCCATTACGTGTTCCACCGAGACTATGGCACACAGTTGGTCTTGACTACTTGACACATTTGCCTAAGAGAAATGGCTTTGGGCGGGTGCTGATTGTAATCGATCATCTAACTCGAATGGCCCATTCTGTGCCTTGTACATAGAGCGTTACTGCTGAAGAAATTCCTACTTTGCTTTTACAAGGATTCTACCGTTTACATGGACTATCTCGCGTAAAGGTCAGTGATCGCGACCCGAAACTCGCCAGTGGCTTTTGGCATATACTTTGGCGACGCCTTGGAACGCGTCTGAATATATCATCCATTCGACATCCAGAAACAGACGGACTAACGGAGCGCGTCAAAAGCACATTTCAGCAACTTCTTCGTTGCTTCTGATGCTATGACGGAGGTAACTAGACATACTTCTTACCTCAAGTGGAATTTACTTACAACGCTTCTCGTGCACTCGGAATTGAGCACACCCCCTTCGAGGCTAACTTTGGGTTCTCTCATGCCCCCATACCCCGCCCACATGCCCACCCGCCTTGTTGATGTTGACGAAGGCCTCTCGCCCGACTCCCTAACCTCATGCCCTGCCATCCTCCCCACCGAGACCCCCCCCCGGCGATGAGACCCCCGGCATACAAACCCGACTTTATCAGCCTCCTCGACGCTACGTTGTTCACACAAACGGTCGCCGCCGATACTCCTCTATTAAAAAGATTCAGATAGGGGAATAGAAGTGTTGCACGGACCACAACCTCTCCCACACAGCTCACATGATTTGCGTCAAATACACCCTCTTGCCAATGCCATCCGCCAACACTGGCCTGGTATAGAAGTCGACATCCTTCCCATCGTCATGAGCCGCACGGGTACACCGTACTCATCCACCATCACAAGTCTCATTTCTCTTCTCACCCTCCGCACTGACCCTCCTGACAAACTCATCTCGAAAGCACGACTCGAAACATTGCGCATCATTGCACAACTCCACACGCACACTGTCCAATGGCTGCATCATCTCCTACTCATATACCGCATCAAATCCCGCACAACCACTCGCCGCGCCTCCACGCATTGCACCTACGCACACCCCTAATTGCACGCCGCCCCCACCACGCACCGCACACTTCCCGGGGGGGAGTAAAAACCCCCGAACACCCTTTGGGGAGGTTTGACATAGGCGGATAGCGGTCTAGCGCTGACTTGTAAGCTTCATGAATGGCATTGTTGGGAGGGCCCAGAGACATCAACCGGAGCATACGGTACATGTTGTAAACCGGCACATACGGTACATGTTGTAAACAACTTCAATTTCAATTTCAATTTCAACGGGTTCTCTCCTGAGGAGCCCCCATATTTACTATTCAACATGCGACCTTCGATTCCGGTTTCGCAAGACGCGTCAGAACGGTTAAGATTGTTACAAGAAGTACACACCATAATGCGCTATGTGTTACAACTACACAAAGACGAGATGCAAGCACGCACGGAACCGTCTACAGCTCCACACTTTGTCAGAGGAGACAAGGTGTCAGTTGTCACCACGAACTTCTTCGTACGTGGACAGACAGAAAGGAGCTAAAGGATAGACAGCCGGGACCTTTTTCAGTGGAGGAGCAGATTGGCATACACAGCTACAGATTAAAACTCGACAACACGCTTACATCCTGTGTTTATGTGAACATCCTACGACCTTGCTATACCGCTCCACTTCGACTACCTGTCCCGGTGACGGTTCTTGAAGGAGACGATGAGGAATTTGACGTATCTCAAATCTCTGCCGTGTGCATCAAGTCGTTACGTGGACGACGAGGCAAATATTTGCTCTTCATGACACACTTTAGTGATGACGACATTCTACCTGTCTTGCACCGGTTGAACGAGGTACATCGAGCTAAAACGTTACAAGATTTCTTGGACACGCCTCAATGGCACAAGTTTGCCAAGACTTAGGCGCACATCGACTTTATGCATACTCACTCAGCACGTATTCATGAGTCCCAGTAAATGCTTCAATTAGGGAACTTAGACCATGGAGGTTTACCTCGCGGCGGCCTCAAAGATCTGTCAAGAGAGGGAGGGTACGAGTGTGACGAGTACAGTCCTGCAACAATACATTGCATGACATTGTACATGTACTCGTTACTACTTCCAATTCGTGCTTTTCCATCGGAAGGACGTACAACGTGGGTACGTTGCTACTGCAATTTAGCGAGGGATCTCATGCATACTGTACTACCCATACCTCCCGGTACGTACAAGTACGCACATTTAATCTAACTAGACAGACGACGCGCCAACCGAGGTTTCCAATGCAGAATGTGATTCCCCATACTGGACGAGACGCGTCGAAAGTCTGTTGATGGCAATTGAAAAGCCCTAGCACATGACACGTAAGCCAAGCGAGAGCAAGTGCAAGCTAACGAGGCAAAGACTATATAAGCCTAGTGCATTAGAGGGATGTGACAGAACCATTTAACAATTCTCTTTGTTCAATTACAATATAATGCTAAAGTACTAGAAGTGGGACACCTTCTCATCTCTCTCCATGTGCACTTCCATCTAGCATCACATATTCCATAAGCGACAAAATAGGGCATAACAGATTTGTGTGTGCAGTTAGCTTACCGAAGGCTAACCGCCACACATGCGTTTTCTCACGCCAAAACCGCGTTGGTCGCGCGTATGCAGCTTACTAAGCTGTGGGAGGGGCCATAACCTCTTATCGGAGGTGCCCGTGAGATGCTATGTGTGTCGACAAGTGTTTGTGCAGCAAGGGTTGTGTGATGGTTACAAGAAAACTAAAGAGCATCATACCATGTTGTTGCTTGTATCGTGCTTATTTGTACTAGGTCAACTATACGTACTCACTCATGACGTTCACAACCGTGAGCGTACATGTCATGATAATGATGTACTATAATACAGCCGCACATGTGGATGCGGCGGCGGCGGACGTCGTTGTATGTCGTCCAATGCAATCGTCCTCGCCAATATTCGCGTGTAATTTGAAAGCGTGATTGTAACGCTGACCGGCCCCCGCGCACCCCGTTTGGCAATACGGTAGCGGGTTTATTTATTGGGAAGTTCATTAATAATGAATTTACCCGAGGGCACGTTTTGCCAAAGATGTCAGCTTGCTTACAATTTGGCCAAAAGACCACCACAGGCTTGGCCTGGGGGAAGATTAGCGCTAATTATGGGATGGGTGGGTGGGTTGCGCGAGCCAGACGGGCGAGCGCAAAGCAGAGAGTGCCAGTGCTCGGGGGTTGTACCGGCTTAAGGGGTTGCCGCTAGCTAGTGCTGCTGGGGGCAGGGCATGGGGCGTTGCGCTAGGCGTTTCCTCAGTCCTCGAGGGTTACCTCGAGGACTGGGTGAGACGCGCCGCTTTTACAGTAACGCTTTACCGTTCAGGTTTACGTTCTATCACATATGTAAGTAAGTTTTGCAAACCTCTAGATTTCAAACAATCTGACTATCTACCCGAGGGCACGTTTTGCCAGTATGTAATAAACCGGAGGTTTGCGCAGCCTAGTTATGATGAAGCGGGTTGGCGGGGACAAGCCAGCCGAAGTACTGCCAGGCCGCTGGAGATGGGGTCATGGTAGGGTCGATGTATTTCCCTTCTGTGAACTGTTCTTGGCCCAACCACCCATGTATTTGACGACGTGGAGTGGGGTCCCGATGCAACTAGCGGCGGAGGCGGCACCTTTACGTAGGCTGTGCGATGTCCATTTAAAATCACTTGGAGGTGTGGCGCCGACGGCGTCGCATGCGTCGAGGAGCCAGGCGGAGAGTGTCGCAGCTGCTTGCCAGTCGCCGGAGTTTTCGTAAGGTACGAAGCTCCATAGTGCGGCGGGGGGGGGGGGCTGTTGTAGATTTTTTTGCAGTAAGCGGTCCATTGTGTGCAATAATATTCGAGGAGGTCTGCCAACACCGGATTGGCAGTAGTCGGGATAGCGAGGATAGGCTTGTCGGCTGCGCTGCGCCTCTGGTCGCCCTTAGCTTTGCGGATGAAAAGCCAATTTCTCTGGGATGGGCGGTCGACGACGAGGTCTCGTGTTAAACACCTAACACCTGATTCGGCTCTGCAGAAAAACGCATAGTTTGTGCAGACTGTCAATAGCGCGCGAAATTGCGCGATGAGGTGCCGTGAAGTAGGTGTCCACTGGAGGTGTTTACGTAGGTCGGCGGCGGCTGAGAGTAGCGAGAGCGCTAGAGGAGCTGGTATCGGGAGGCGCGAGTCCGTTGCCTGTAGACGTTGTTGTTGCATTTCGAGTCCGCGTCGAGCGTCGGCCAAAAGTTCCCCGACTGCGATCTGCTGCTGCTGGTGGTCGCGGAAAAACTTGTTAATGGCCGAGTAATACTGTTGTATCGACGCAGCGGCGACGGTTCCTTGCAGTCCCAACCATGTTGTGTAGCGAACGACAGACTATGTAGTAGCATGTAGCGGATGGATGTCCTCCTCGTGGCAGAAAGCGGCAAATTGAGGCATACCGCTGTCGTAGTTGGCGTACGTAGTCGGGGCTAGGGAGCTGCTCAGCAGGTGTAGCGCAATGGTACCGATGTGGTCGGTACCCAACAGGTTGCGAAGTCGGTCGGTCATGGTAGCCGTCCACGGGGCGTGTGCGTCCGGTTCTCGTAACGTGTAGCGGACAGGTCGCGAGGGCATGTGCGACCGAGTGGCCATAGCGCGTAGCTCCGTGAGGCTTGCGTTGGCTGTTCGCAGTGTGCGTCCTATTGCGCCTCTGCGGGTGTGTAGCCAGGCCGGCGTGGCAGTCGAAAGGCCACAATGCTCCATCCTGGCCGTCCGACCCCCTCGCGTGAGCCTAGCCGACCGGGGAAGAATAGGTCGCGCGAGGGGGGGTAGTGGATGGCCTCGGTGGCCAAGTCGTGGAAGTCCTGAAACCACGGCTTGTGGGGCCAGTACGGTGCGATGACTGTAGCAGCTGCCCCTGATTGGCGTAGTTTCGCACAGAGGGCGGGCAAAGCTGACCACGGCGGGTTACAGTAGTTTGTCTCGCATTGCCACGCGGCGTCCGGTAGGTGTAGACAGTCGACGTCCTCGCATTGTGGGTCGCGCCATCGGGCGTTGAAACGCGGGAGCTGCGCGTTTTCCATCGACGCGAACCGGTCGATAGAGTGTGGGCCCCACGCTGTCTGTAGGTAGGCGAATATCCGGGGGTTCAGGTGCCAGTCGTCGCGGTCGAGCTCTCGGCTTAGGCTGTCGGCCCATATGTTCGCTGCCGAGCGGATGTAGCGGGGTCGGATGCTGATGTCGTTGACGTCCAGGAGGTGCCAGAGTCGGCGTAATTCGGTCATCATGACCGGAGAGCGCGTAGTGAGTTTGGAGAGCGTAACCACGACGGCTGTGTTGTCCTCGTGGAGTAAGACGTGTCGTCCTCGGAGTTGCGGTAAAAAGGACTCGATCGCGAGGCGAACGGCGCGGAGCTCCTTCCAGGTGATGTGCTGCTGACGGTCGTCGTCGTACCAAAACCCGCGGGCTTGGTAGGCAGGGTTGTCGTTCAGGACGGCTCCCCACCCGTAACCACTTGAGTCGGCGTGGAGGTACGCGGTCTCGATGGGTTTGTAGATTGAGCGGCCGTTGTGTTGGTCGGGCACCGTGCGCCACCACTCGAGGGCGCGGCGTAATTGGTGTGTCATCCGGACACGTCCGCCCCATCCTTTTCGCGTAGCCAGCACGCAGTGTAGTTCTCGTAGAAAGAAGCGGGCTGGTGCGATGGCGAGGTAGAGGAACTGGGCCTTGCCAGCGAATGCCGCGAGTTGTCTGGCGGGTAGCCACCGAGCGGAGGTAGATGCGCGGCCGAGTAACGCTGAAGCTTGCTTCGCGAGGGCATGTAGCTTGTCGGTAGGGGCTCGAAATTCGCCTTTCAGGAAGTCGACTGTCATGCCCATGTGTGTGCCCACTTGGGTGGGCTGCCACAAGCCTTTGTCGGGATTGCGTTGGAGGCCTAGCCGGTGGAGGAGGGTCTCGATGCGGTCGCGTAGCAGTAGAGCTGCGTCGTACGAGCTGGCCATAAACATGAAGTCGTCCATGTAGGGTAGCAGTCGTACTCCGCGCCATCGGACGTTGCGAAGGAAACGTCGTGACGGTTTGTATGGCGTCTCGGAGTTGGCGGTCATCGAGGTAGGCGCTCGTTGCAGGTAGTTCGTGAACGCTTGAGTCAGCTTGCAAAAATAGTAAGCCGACCCCGACCTGCGCATCGGGAGGCATGCGAGGCGCCACAGCTCGCCGCGGTAGTTGACCGTGAAGAAATCTCGGTCCTCTTCTCTGATGCCTAGCGTGTAGTAGCCGTCGGCTAGGTCGAGGGAGACGAAGTAGTCGCCCGGGCGGGACAGGTGGCGTAAGTGCTTGAGGGTCTCGCACGACATCTTGAACTCCGCGCAATAGCTGTTGAGCTCTCGGAGGTCGATGATAAGGCGCCATTTGTTGACACCGGGTTTCGGGACGAGGAACATGCGGGAGACGTAGCGGGTGTTGGAGGCGCGCTCCCAGGCTCCGCAGGCTTCGAAGCGTGGGAGCCCTGTAGCTAGGAAGTCGAGTTGCGGCTATGTGGCGTCCTTCATGGAGACTGCGCGGTTGAAAGGTCGAGGACGTAGGCCGTTTTTGAACTTGACCCGCACGCCATGGCGGATCCAGTTCACGACTTGACCGCTCGCGCCGATATGCTCCCACTCCCGCCATTTTAGCCGCACGCGGTGACGCATGTAGCTGGATGACGGGGAGCAGGAGTCGGCGCGGCGGGCCACACCATCATTTCTTCGTTGTGGGTTTCCCCCCGTCGCCATGTTTAGTTCCGGCCGCCGCTGCCGCTGCTGCTGCTGCTGCGGCCTTGCGCTTGTCGGCGGCTGCTTTCTTGGCCTTGGCGTCTTGTCCGGGTGGCTTGTCCGGCGTGACTCTCGCGAACGCTGCTCCAGCAGCTGCTTTGTTGGCGGCATGTAGGCTGACTTCGAGGGTACGATCGACGAACGCTTGGCGTAGCACGTCCAGTGCGCTTGAGACCGCGGTAGGGCGTGGGCGGCAGAAACGTTCGTGCGCGAGCTCGGCGAACACTCGGTCCGTATCCGAGCTCGTTTGTCCGCCCTTAGTGAGGCGGAGGAAGCCCAGTCGAGCACGGGCGGCCTCCTCCGTCGCTGTGTGGGTGCGATGACCCGCTCAGATGAGGGCAACGGCCGCCGCCTGCTCCGCTGGTAGAGGCGGTCCGGTTGACAACGTGTCCAAAGCCTCGCTGATTGCCGCGTTGGCGCAGCTGTTGAAGAAGGCATAGCACCCGATGTGGAGGTACTCGTCGTACCCCGCTTGAGATTTCCGGTCGTTGAGGAAGCGGGCCGTGTCGTCCGTTAGCGTCCACAGACGAGGTTCGTCGATGTCGCGAGGGGGTGCTCCAAACCGGCCGGAATGATTTTACCGTAGGAGGCAAAATCGACGAACTCGGGCTCGTGGAGCACGGGGTTGTCGTTCAGCAGGTCGATAGGCTGCTCAGGGGCTGCCTTACCACCCTCAATCGCTATGGTCGCGTCAGGGGGAATGGACTGATGTTGATTCGGAAGCACGGCGGGCCCTGTTAAACGCTCGAGCTGGGCTAGTAAGGCGGTGTTAGACGCCTGAATATGCTCAGCTAATCGGAGTTCGAGGGCCGAAACCGCGCTTTGAATCTGTTCGGAAGTACGCTGTTCGATTACATAGGGGAGAGGGTCGACTCCGGGGGCGGAGGACGACGGCTCAGGCTGCATGATGTTAGACGGCGACTTAGAACGGGGGGAAGTGTCTCGTGACGCTCGAGTGCGCATGAGGCGATGTAAAACTGACACCATGCTCGACTACGAGAGTCGAGACTACAATTGCGCGAGCCAGACGGGCGAGCGCAAAGTAGAGAGTGCCAGTGTTCGGGGGTTGCACCGGCTTAAGGGGTTGCCGCTAGCTAGTGCTGCTGGGGGCAGAACCTGGGGCGTTGCGCTAGGCGTTTCCTCAGTCCTCGAGGGTTACCTCGAGGACTGGGTGAGACGCGCCGGTTTTACAGTAACGCTTTACCGTTCAGGTTTACGTTCTGTCACGTATGTAAGTAAGTTTTGCAAACCTCTAGATTTCAAACAATCTGACTATATAATATAAAATTAATGCAATGATCATTTGATGAAAGGCGGTATTTTCACCGCTTTTAGTATTAATTATCGCTACGGGTACGATGCCGGTAGCAACAATATATTTTGTTTATGTATTGAATAAATAGCTAGTCGCACCGCAATACTACATCTACAGACAAAAAATCGAAAACACGCAGAAACAACAAGAAAACATATGCGGGCGTCGATAATCATCGTCCCCGCTTGCTTGTAGAATTATCTCAAGGTGCTTTATGGACCCCTTTCCTCGCTTTCTCAACGTTTTATCATCAATTGACACACGACAAGCGTTGACCGAGATACCGTGGGCACGCGCCAGAGACTGCCGCTCTGGAAAAACGCATCCTACCGTCAATAAAGACAATATTAAATTCCGAAGTACTACTAAAGTACTACCGAACCGCAAAACAAGGATGGGTCGGTATCTCGAATGAGTAACGCCGACCGTCTTCGCTTACGGCATGGCCTCCCGATGAGCGGAAGACTGGTGTACATAGGGTCCGTCGAACGACATGCACCGTCCACCTCTTCCCAACCGAGCCTAGCTCACCCAGGTCAATGGATCCGTAGCGACACCAAACGGTACACACAACAAGGCGCATCTTTCCATATTTCGAAATTTGCCCCCCCGACAGCTCGCGCCACCCTCTTTGAAGTCCAAACACGTACCCACCTCACTACTACGGACACACACATTCCGACATCGCTTACAAAACTCCCCCTCCACGGGGCCGGCGCGCCACACCGTGCCCCACCGAGCGTCCGGACGTTCACGTCCGCCCCCAACATCATGCAAACCCATGTCCCACCAGATATGGTCGTGTGCCGCCAACACACGCAACCCACTACGACCCCACCTCCAACCCTCGCTACGGCCCCGCTACTCACCACATCATGCTACTATCCCTCCTTACTCATAATGTCCTCAACTCTAACCTCTTGTCGACGTACTAATAGGCACTAATGCGGGATCGGCCCGCGCCTACCATCCGCGAGCCACTGCAACCCCCGAAGTCGTCTTGTGGGCCACCCACTCGCTCCCTCCCTCACCGCGCCCCAACCCTCCCAAGCAACCCAAGTCTTGGGCACCGAACTGGCACCCTCACATAGTCGAGGACTTCAAAACTGGTCCTCACCGCCCCCAAGTCATCCACTGACATGGGACGGGCCTACGACCTCTTGACCCGCACAATAGACTCATATCTACTCACAAGCCTGTACTCCACCCCCCCACCTCGCCAGTTTCTGGATACACGGCGTCCTCATGCCCAACACACCGAATCAATCGGACTCGCTGCTCTCTGCCCGCTCGATCACCCGTCGTTGGCTCTTGGAATTCCTAAACATATAATCGGTCGGGAACTCGCCCACCGCACGCGATGGACAGAGAAAACCGGTCGAACGGAACACCCGACCATGCCCCACACTTTGACCACACTCCCCTTCCCCTCGAGCTCGCATCGGGCTTCCAAGAGGTTCGTCTCGACATTCCCACCTCATGCACAACGGTATGTATCAACTAACTTCACAGCAACGTGAACTCCGTTCGGACGGTCCGGCGCCACCACGCGCAGCAACACGCCCCCACCTATTGTCCACACTCAAACAACAGAAAATCTAATTCCTCCGAGCGGTAAAAGTCCCAGAAATCTCAGGACCTCGCGTTAATATCAGCTCCCCCCTCTTCATTTATCTCTTTGGCCCCGAAATCACCGCCCTAGTGCAAGATGTAGTCACGAGCCACCTCGCGACCGAACTAGCCTCGTCATGGAACAACCCCCCGTCGACCTTGCCCTCTCAAGTCGAAGACCTCCCGGAGTCGACTCTATTTCTCCTACAGTTTGCGGACGCCTTTCAACCATTTAAGGACCCAGTCCCAATCACGGGCGACCCCTCCTCCCGGTGGGTCAATATCCTCCACCTCCCCGATAACCCAATTCATTCACAATAAGGCCTAGTGTCCTTATACACCCCCCAATAATTCACTTCACACACATGTACCCCCTGCCCCCCATCTTCACACACTCACCATCACACCACCACCAGTCACCGGCCTCGTCCCTGGCACCTCATTGGCGGCCACCTGCCTCACCACAGTCCTCATGCAGTCCCCGCAAACCCTATCCGTGCCCTGCATCGCCGCCGACGGCGTCAATCTCCCCACACACTGGCTCTCCACAGTCCTTCACCAAACTGTATGTAAGTACACCCTTCTTCGCAAAACCTCGCACCCACCCAGCCACCCAACCCTTGACCTCACCCGCCACACCTCCCTCCAAAAATTCTCGGACGGCTCCTACTTATTCCGCTCACACCCCTCACCCTTCCCTCCCATAGCCACAAGCATACAAATTTCCCTCACTACCGAAATGAACATTCGCATCTCCACCGTCGGCACCGCCACCATCCCCCTCAAACACTCATATGTACACACATGCTTGCACATCCACGCAACATGCACACTCACCATCAAGCCTCACCACTACTCCACCTTCGGTAGGACCCGACTCTCGGATCCTATCTTAAGTACCACCCCATCCCCCCACCACTCACCACCACAAAACACAACTCCCTATCCGCAACCCCCCTGCACTCCTTCTCCTCTGAACCCGCCACCTACAAGATGTCAACACCTACGCCACATGGAAGCACGAGACCTCCGACTCCTCGATGATGGACGCCGACGACGACACCCCCTTCGATCTCGACTTCCTTCCCGACATACACATATCCTCCTTCCCCCTTCCCCCACCACATCGCTCCCACACTCCTCCCACCCCTCGAAAAAGCGCCGCTCCACCCCCCCCCACCCCCCCCACCCACAATACCTTCAACACCCCCTCCGCCCCCCCGACCCCCAACCCACCCCCACCCGGCACAACCCCCTCCCCACTATCACCGAAGACTCCGCCGGCCCCATGGACTCCTCCTCCACACCCCTCACACACCCCAACCCCGAACCCCCCCGCTCTCACTCATTCCCCTCCCAACCAACCCCCCCCCCCCCCCCACCGTCCACTCCCTCCCACATCACCGCCACATCCCCCTTCCCCACCAAACCTCCGTCCACCCACATCCACCCAACACACGACCCCGTGGACTCCTCCCCCAACACCCGGCCCCCCACCGACCCCGCTCTCAAACCCGCACCACCGGCAAGCATCACCAAGCACACCCGCATGCCCCCAAAAAACCTCCCCTTTCCCCCCCTCCCATCAGTCCCCTCGCACCACCAACCCCCGCCCTTCTGCCTCACTCCCCCCTTCTCTACCCCTCACCCCGACCTCTCTCCCACCCCACCCCATCGCAGCCCCTCCCTCACCCCACCCCTCCCTCCTCTCTCTCCCCGACCCCTCCCTTACAGACTTTGACTACGACATCGAGGACCTGCTCGAGGACTCTCCCGACGAGACCACCACCGACAAGAAAAGAACATGCACCCCTCCGGCACCCACAACTCCGCCTCTGATCCCTCCGGCCGACCAGGCCGCACCCCGTCCCTAACTCCACAACGATAGGGCCAACCGGCCCGGAGGTTAGACCCCGCTATCCCCCCTCCGCCCCCCTTCAAGATATGCGTACACACATTGTAACCAAAACCACTGCAGCCTCACTCCCGCCTCATTTTAACTCCCAAACATGCACCATCAAATTACACGACTGCCTCTTTGACTTAAACCTTGAATACAACCTCCCCACCCCATCGGACATCTTGACTCTTCCGCAGTACTCTCCTTCCAATGGGGTTGTTACCAAGAACTTACCAACATCTACTCCATTGCACCTCCCTATCTGAAGTCCACTCAAAAAGGACATCCTACCGTCACTAAAGACAGTAAAAAGATCCAAGTACTACTAAAGTACTACCGAGCCACATAACGGGGATGGGTCGGTAGCTCGAATGAGCAACGCCGATCGTCTTCGCTCTAGGCTTGGCCTCCCATCGAGCGCAAGACTGGTGGACAGGGCCGATGGACAACGTGTACCATTCACCTCTCCCCACCCGAGCCTAGCTCACAATGGTCTGTGGATCCGTAGCGACACCAGACGGCACACACTCAAAGGCGCAGCTTCCAGGGATTTGAATTTCATCCCCCCGACAGCTATCGCGCCATCCACTTCGAATACCACACATGTACCCGTCAAAGTACTGCGACACACCAAAGAAACACATCGCTTACAAAAAGTCTCTTCCCCGGTAGGCGGCGCGCCACATCGCGCCCCTCCGAGCGTCCGGACATCCCTTTCCACCGCCAACATCCACCAAACCCAGGTCCCATCGGGCTTGGTCGCGTGCAGCCAACACGCGCAATACTCTCAATAACCTACTCGAAAATCCAATCTCAACTCCACTACTAACCTCCACCACTCGGAACCCAGCTCGACCGCTATGTCTTCGACCCCTACCCCCCCCCCCCCCCACCTACAGGCAGGCGCTTCTGAGGGATCCCCCGCCGCATGGCCGCTTCACGGACCTCTACCACCCCAGGAACCAACTCGCAGGACACTCGCTGACCCCGTTTCTCACTGCTCCCCAACTCACCTACCCCCAACAAACTTTGGGCACAGCTCTGGACCCCCTCCCTCTCCGTCGTGGACTCCAGACCACCCTTGTCCTGACTCCCCCACGGTCAACCGTGGCCCTAGGACAAGCCGACGACTTTTCCACCCGTATGGTCGACTCGCTCCTCCTTACAAGCCAGTACTCCACCACCCCCTCCCACCTTGCTCGATTATGTATCCACGGCGTCTTCTTGCCGGATCCGGCCCACCCCGATCCGATCACATCGGCCTGCTCGGTGGCCCGCCGCTGGCTCCTCGAATGCCTCCACGACCTCACTGATCTCCCCAACCGCATTAAAAATATAATCGGACGGGAACTCGCCCACCACACGAGATGGTCCGCGAACACCTCTCGCACACACCACCCCACCGCTCCGAAATGCGACGATACTACACCCCTACCAGTCGAGCTACGTACGGGCTTTCAAGAAATTCGCATGGTTATTCCCACCTCATGTATAGCGGGAGGCCTCTTGTACCAAATGGCTTCACGCCAGCGTGAATTCAGTTCGGCCGGTCCAGTGCCCCCCTCCGCGACCTCCTCCCCTTCGCTCCAGAATAAACTAAGTCAGCAGAAAAATCACTTTCTACGGGATGCCTCAGCTCCTAACGTTTCAGGCGAAGGGTGGAAATCCGCTCTCCCCTGTTCTCCGGTATCACCGGCCAAGAGGCAGTCGCTCTCCTGCAGGACCTCCTCACCTCCGACCTCGCGACCGCACTCACCTCGGCCGGATCAGCCCCCTCGACCCACCCCCAGTGCAGACTCGAAGATCTACCTGAGCAAGCTCAATTCACCCTCCTGTTCGCGGACGCCCTCCAACCGCTGGACACCCCCATCCCGATCGAGTCCGACCCATCCTCCTTTTGGGTAAATATCCTCCACCTGCCCAATAACCCCATTCATTCACAATCCAGCCCTGTACCCCTTCACATATTTTCATATTCACCCTATGAAGCCGTACCCCCTAACCATCACCTTCACACCATTACCATCACACCCCCCCGTCACAGGCCATGTTCCAGGCTCATCATGGGCAGACACCTGCCTCACCACAGTCCTCATCCAATCCCGCCACTCACTCTCCCTTCCTTGCATCAACTCAGACGGCACCATTCCCCCCACGCACTTGTTATACACCCTCTTATCTCAAACAGCCACAGAATATCTCACACAAAACACCCCCACATTCGCCCCCCCCCACCCAACACCCCCTCAGCCTCTACTACTACACAACCCTGAAAAAATTCCCTGATGGCTCGTACTTTCGCTCACACCCCTCCACCTCCCCCACCATCACCACCAGCATACAGATATCCCTCATCACCGAAATGTATTGCATCCTCATCTCCACTAACGGCACCGTCACCATTCCCCTCACCCACACATACACCCACAAAGAAGCACGCATACAATCCACCTGCACCCTCAACATCACCCCCCACCATTACTCCACCTTTGGTAGGGCCCGTCGCACGGACCCTATCTTCACCACCACCCCCTCTCCGCCTCCCCTCACAATCACAAAACGAAACACCCTCCAACGCAACCCCCCCGCCCTCCTTCTCCAATGGTCCCGCCACCTCACGGACAACCACGTCACCAACCAGTGGCACCTAGAGCCCTCCGACTTCCACATGCAGGAGGACGACGACCTCCCCCTCGACCTCTCCTCCCTCCCCGACATCCAACTTTCTTCCACCACTCCGGCCACCACTCCCCCAAACACATGCCCCCCCCACCAACCCAATGTCTCCCACCCCGTCTCCACCTCCTCCTTCCACATCCACCCCTCCCCCAACCCCCCAGATCCCCCCACAGCCCCCCCACCCACTACTACCCCTTCCCCCCTCCCCATCCCCACAGAAGACTCGTCCGAACCCATAGACTCCTCCTCCTCACCACCCCCCCCACCCCCACACACAACCCCCTCCCCTCTTCCCCACTCCCCTAGACCCCACACCTACCCCCACCCCCCCTCTTCCTCATCCCCTACACCCCACCCCCCCTCCTCCGCACCACCCACACATGCGGACTCCCCTCCCCACCCTCACCTCCCCCACGGACCCCTCGCTCAAACCCGCGCCCCCTGCGGGCGTTACCAAGCCCTCCCGCCCCTCCCGCAAGCAAACCTCCCCATCCCCCATCAAGTCTTTCCCCCACCCCACCACCTCCTACACCCCTCTTGACTGCCATCCCCCACACCCCTCCCACATGCCTACCCGCCTTGTTGATGCTGACGAAGGTCTCTCGACCGACTCCCTAACCTCTTGTCCCGCTATACTCCCCTCCGACATCCTCCCGCCTGAGCTGCGTCCCCCGGCACATAAACCCGAGATCATACGCCTCCTCGAACCCCGCTTCGTTGGCCACAACAACGGCCGCCGTAGATACTCGTCTATCAAAAAAATCCAGATAGGAGAATGGAAATACTGCACCGACCACAACCTCTCACATACAACCCGCCTGATTAGGAACAAATACACACCCCTCGCAAACGCAATCCGAAACCATTGGCCGGGTACCGAAGTCGACATCCTACCCATAGTCATGAGCCGCACGGGCACACCGCACTCATCCACCATCGAAAGTCTCACCTCCCTACTCACCCTCCGCACCGACCCTCCGGACAAACTCATCACCAAAACTCGCCTAGACACGTCTCGCATCCTTTCCACCCTCCATACACACACCGTCCAATGGCTGCACTATCTCCTCCTCGTCTACCGCACCAAATCACGCAAGACCACTCGCCAAGCATCCGCATAAAGACCTACCTCATGCCCCTTCTTACACACCACCTTTAAACCACTCCAGACCCTCCCCGGGGGGGAGTAAAACCCCCGACCACACTTGGAGAGGTTGGACACAGGAGGTTCACGGTCTAGCCCTGACTTGTAAGTTCCCTGTTTGACGTAGTTGGGAGGGCCCAGAGACAGCAGCCGACGCATCCGGCTTTTTGGTGAAAAACCGGCGCATACGATACATGTTGTAAACAATTTCAATTTCAATTTCAATTTCCCCATCCCCCCCACCCCGCGCCCCCCCGCACCCCTCCCTCACACACCACCACGACCTCACTACCCCCCCCCACACCCCCAGGCCACACCCCCTCCCCCGGTCTTGGAAACCCCCCTCCCCCCGCTGACCCCACCCACCTTCCCCTTCCACCCTACTTCCCTGGAGAAGAGGAACTCGACCTCGGCGACTCTGACGACCTGCTGGAGGAAGACTTAGAGGAGACCAATGGCACCCCACAAGCCACCACCGCCTCCCCCGGTCCCAACAACCCCCACAAGTCACCCCCGGCCGACACGGCCGATTGTCATCATTAGTCCCCCTAAGGACGGACCCGAGGTTAGACCCCACACCTCCCTCCCCGCCCCCCAACCCGACATCCGTAGACACACTGTAAACACCGCGTCTCACTTCACTCTCCCAACCCACTTTAACTCCCGCACCTGCAGCTTAGCATCACATAACTACCTATTCGACCTCAACCTTGAATACGGCCTCCCCACCCCCATCGGCGGCCTCGATATCTCTGCTGTCCTCTCCTTCCAATGGGGAAACTATCAGGACCTCTCCAACCTATCCTGCCTCGCTACCACAATAACTAAACTCCACTCCTCTTCCTCCGCCACGTACACTGTTATCACTAACAACGAGGTAGACAATCACCACCACAACTCCCAATACCCCAGCATGTGGACTAACCTAGCCAACCGCGGCACCCCCCCCGCCCGGGGACGCCTAACCACTCTCTCCTGGTCCTCACATGGCAACACTCTCACTTCGGCCTCCTACACCTCACTCACACCTCAGCCACATGGGTTGACTCTCTTCATCACTCTCCCCCGCTTGCACTCCTCACCCGCTCCCTCGCTCTTCTCTCAGACTGGAACTCCTTCCCCCCCCTCATGTCGGCGCCCTCCGCCTGCTTAACCCTCCTCGGCAAACTGACTCAGACGGGGCATGGTCGTGCGGAACCCACGCCCTCCTACACACCTACTTCATCGCAACAGCCCCCCCGGACCAAACATACAATCCCCCCTCCTTCGACCCCCGGAACACGGTTTACTCCCTACACACCCTCCTATGGAACCACACCTTCCGCTCCGCCCCCCTCCCTCAGCGACGCTCACACCTTTTTGCCGCCTTCCACCCCCCCCCACCATCCTCCCCCCCTCAACTCCCACCCCCTCCCCACCCCCTCCTCTCCTCCCTCCTCCCTTCCAACCACCACCCGTCGAACGCCCCCCCGATGACCCCCCCAACCCCACTCCCTCCCTCCCCTCCCCCATCCTCCCACACCACACATCCCAACCACTACACCTCATCACCCTCAACACCCGCGGCCTCCACACCTCCATTATGGATGTTGAACACCTCTCCACCTCACACCGTCCGGACGTCCTCATCCTCACCGAAACAAGCCACGACACCCACAAATCCCGCTGGCGCATAGCCCTCCCCCAATACCACCTCAAAAGCTCCCGACCTTGCTACTCACCTGTGCGCCTACCCAACGCAGGCGTTCTCTTCGCGGTCCGCAGAGCCTCATTCCAATCTGCCACTGTCCTAACCCCGCCCCCCCACCTCATTCCCCATATCGCCGGACTAAAAGTCGTTCCCCATTCAGGCACCCCTTACCTCCTTATAGGTACTTATATGCCCCAGCTCTCCACCCCCCAACTGACCCGCCTCTACGCAGAAGTTGCAGCTTGGGGCCTCCGCCTAGCTGACGACCACCCGCACCACCGCACCCTCTGGGGAGGGGACTTCCAAACAACCACCAACACATGTACAGGACACCATGCCTTCACCTCCCTACTCAAATCCCACCTCCACCCCCTCCACGACCCCATCCCTACCTTCCCCCGCAGCGGGGGCTGCCTTGACCACTGGCTCACCACGCCCCCTTCACCTATCACCCTCCCACCTTCTTCTTGCTCGATATTCCCCTCCCCCTCCCACTTTACTGACCACTCTGCAATCCACCTCGTCATTCTCGCCCCTTTCTCCCTCATGGCACACCCCCCTCCCCATACCCACCCCCACACACATCACACGACGCGCAAACTCAACTTTCGACTTCCCCTCACACCCGACCAAATAAAAGCGTGCCAATCCAGCACCCCCAACCTCATCAACCAAACGGCTACCCTCCACGCAGAAATTCTCAACACCTCAAACACATCGGCCTCCCCCGACACCCTCGACACCCTTGCCTCACAATTCACTACACTCCTCTCCCAACACATGGACCACGCAGCCACAGTTTGGCCCCTCCTCCCCGCCAAGAAACCCCGCCCACCCCAAGCGTCCCTTGACCCTACTTGGCTCACAAATAAAACACGCACTCAAATACTCAAACTCCGTAAATGCAGCAAAAACAACGGCCCCCTCTCCTTCGCCCAAGCCCTCTTAAACACAACTGAATATCTCTCCCCTAACGCCATCAAACAACAATGCCAGGCCCGTATACGCCAGCTCCTTCACGCAACCACCACGGATAAGATGAAGAAAATAAAAACTCGAGCCAATGCGGCCTACGACGCCTGCCCCAAACTCTCCCACCGCAGATTGAAAATTAAAAGCGGCCTCCTACCCCCCGCCGGCGCCACCTCCACCCTCCACCGCGTTACTAGACCCGATAAAACTACCGCATCCTCTCCCTCCGCCACCATTGACGCTCTACACTCTCGCTTCGCCTCCGAACTCGGCCGCGCCACCCCACACAACCTACCCACCCCCCCATGGGAACTCCCCGACAACCCCGATAACTTTACCATCGAACCCCGCGGCGACCCCTCTCTCACCCTTGCCAATATGATTACCCGCGACACTTTCGACAAAACCCTCAACTCCCTAGGCACCGGCAAAGCCCCCGGCCCCGACGGTATCCCCAATGAAATAATCAAATTCCTACCCCCGGCGACCCGCTCCGCCCTTTTCTCTCTCCTCTCCCTCCTCGCCCACAAATCCTACACCCCTCCTGATTGGTGCATGTTGCGAGACATGGTTTTGTGTGATAATCAAGTTGCTACACAGCAATGTTGGTCAAGTAGCATCGCGATAGTACGGCTGTGACTCAGCACTATAAGATGATAAGCCAATCAATAATAGAGAGGATTAGGTTGCTGATGGTGGCAAGTTGCTGAGCGTTAGATATCATCTAAAGGCTCAGAATATATGTTGGCGTGTGCTCACCACAAGGTGAGTGCGTGTCCTGTGATAGGCAAGTGCTAGGCACTTGCTGAGGGTGAGATGACATGCAGTGTCACTCACCGAGTGTAAGCATTCCTTATTGCCCCCTCAACTTTGACAGGTTATGGGCCCTCTAGCTGCTAGTTGTTGGAGTCATTTGTCTTGACTGGAACCTAGAGCTTGCTTCTCGAAGAGTGGTAGACCTTTGTGGTGCCGCACGATACGTGAGTTGCGGCTGGCTCACAAAGTGGCTGGCTCTTGCTTGTGTTTGTAGCTTTACTTCGATACCCGGCTGGTAGCGACTTGTTTGTGTCGCTTGGAGCCGGCTTCAACCCCCGAACGCCGACTCGTGTGACGTGAAGATCGGCTTGCTTTTCTTTGTTATAGCTTGGCGCTTTCTGGAATTTTATTCGCTTCCGGAGCTTGTCACCCGCCAGTTTCTTTTCTCGTGAAAGCCGATAGTGGTCCGGCTGAATTTTTGGAAAGGCATCTTACCACAAGTGTACTAGCACTCCTGTACGACGTCACTTGACCGACCTTCTGAGACTCGTTTCTGATTGCCTTGGCTGTATAGACTCCGGGAGTACAACTGCGTGTTCGGTCAGCCCTTTGTCGTCTCCTTTTCTGAGCCGTGTTGCCCGCCTCTTCACCGGTACTTGGTGCTTTTCTTGTTGGCATTATTTCTGATTTTCTGGTTCTCTTGCGAGCGCATCCGACGTGCCTGATATGGACTCCGTGAAACTACCCAAGTTCAGTGGGGAGAGACGAGATTTTGACGTGTGGAAGAAACGTTTCCGTGCATTTGGCTTGATGCAAAAGTGGGCTCCGGCTTTGTCGTCGGATGGTGCCGCTTCCTCTCAACAACAAGTCGACATGTACTCCACATTGATTCTTGCGCTGCCGGAGGACGACCTTTCCATTATCGAGAATGTTAGTGAGGATGACAAGACCTGCGGCCACACTGCCTGGACTGCGTTAGTCAATCATTATGAGGACGATGGTATTTACCGGTGTACGGAACTATTGCAGGACTTGGAGACGCCGCAAGCGGACGGCGAGAGCGGCATTCAATATCTGAACCGGTTAGTTCGACTGCAACGACAGCTTGCCCGAGTTGGGGACGTCGTCCACGACCGGCGTATCATCATGTACTTGGTGAAGGGTTTGCGCAGCGAATACCACTCCATCACCGACACGTGGGACGTACACGACCTCAGCATGGATACCGTCAAGCGTGATCTTCGTCAAAAGGGCATGCGCATCGAGAGTCGTGCGCAATCACATTCAACGGAGCCCCCAACGCCTACGGCTTTTGCAGCGTCTCATGATGACTCAACGACTGAACTTTTGAAGCGGCAAGTCTCCGAGCTCCAAGACCAACTGAAATCTCTTCAAGGAGCTGCGACTACTCGTCGTACCTCATATGGCAGAGGCGGAGCGAGAATTTTTCGTGGTGTTTGCTATGGCTGTGGTAAGAAGGGCCATCGCAGGTCCGAGTGCCCCGTCAACAACACCGGAGGTAACTCTGCGCAAGTGGACTCCCCGGTTGCTTTTCCGGCGGTCATGGACGTGACAGCCACCCCTGCGAGGCCATTCTCCGAGGCTCGACACATGTTCGAGCGCGATGGGGAAACGTGGATGTGGTTGGCCGACAGCGGCGCCAGCCATCACATGACTAGTGTGCGCCGTGACTTCTGTGAGTATCGAGCGCTCACCGACCGGCTTTGGGTGAAGGGTATCAGCGCCCGCGCTGTTGGAGTGGGCTCGGTCCGAATCATTGTGAAGGCTGAAGATGGAGAGGAGATTCCTGCCACGCTAAAGAATGTGCTCCACGTTCCTGAGCTATCCCGTCGTGCGTCGTGGTCTTACCATCGGCTTTTCAGCCTCACCCAAGCTCGGCGACAAGGTCATTCTGTGGTGTTAGCTGATCCCGTGGACCACCTTCGTCTTCATGCCGGTCATGGTGGTGGCGTGGTGGTTCCGTTGGAGCGCGCGCATTTGTTGGTGTGGTTGCCGGCGCGGGTTGCTTCGTCGAATCCTACCGCTTCGGTCGCCACTGCGCCATTGGAAAAACGGTTGTGGCATTCCCGACTCGGTCACCTTGGCGAGTCGCAATTGGACGGGCTCTTGGCCACTCAGGTGGAGGGTGTGGCGTTTTCTGCGTCGGAGAAGTTGGGCTTCTGTGAGACGTGTGCTGTGTGTAAGTCGCACGTCCGCCGTATCTCTCGTGAGCCGGCTGACCGGAACGTTGGTGTCTTTGAGGTCCTCGGCTTAGACTTCTGCGGTCCTATGAGTGTTCCATCCTTGGGAGGACGGCGGTACAGCTTGTGTGCGGTTGATTTCCGGAGCCGTTTCATGCTGCATGATGCGGTCCGCTCCAAGGATGAGGCTCCCGCCTCGTTCCGTCGCATGTTGACTACCATCCGTTCTCTGGGGCACACGGTTCGTCGTCTTCGGGTGGACAATGACACGGTGTTCTTAGGTGCTGCCTTCCGAAACCTCTTGGATGAGTTCAACATCGCTGTGGAGATCACTGCCCCATACGCGCATTGGCAACATGGCCGTATTGAGCGGCAGTGGGGGACATTGGTCCCGATGGCGCAGTCAATGATCCGGCAAGCCGCGCTGCCTAAATCGTATTGGGCTCTAGCGATGGCCGCTGCGGTGCATGTCCGCAATCGTGTGCATAGTAGCGGAGCCGGCGGTGTACCTTTCACCTTGGCGACCGGTAGACGAGCTGATTTGAGCTCCATGCGGGTCTTCGGCTGTCCGGCCTATGTCCACGTTGACAAGTCTCAACGCCGCAAACTTGACGATCGCGCGTGGAAGGGTGTCTTTGTGGGCTATGCTTCCGAATCACCTGCGTGGTTGGTGTACAATCCTGCTACTCGTCGGGTGGTGAGCAGCCGCAACGTGGTGTTCGATGAGGCTGCAGTCCTCTCCATGGGGGAGAGCAATGCGGAGCAACGCAATGATGATGAAGAGGACAGCATCCCGCGCACCATGTGTAGCGAAGAACGGGATACACCTTCGGGGGAGTCGCCGCTACGGGAGTCGCGGCAGCATTCCGGGTCGACGGAAGAGGAACGGGACATGCATTCGGGGGAGACTCCACGGCCAAGGTATAATCTTCGATCCACTGCTGCACCACAGCAATGCGTACCCAGTCCAAGGTATAATCTCCGTTCAGCGGGCGCTTCGGGAGATGGATGGACTGCGGGAAGTGCCGCAGCTATTAAGTCAGCCAGCAGCCCGACCGTTCAAGAGCCGGTGTCATACAAGCAAGCGCTGAGGAGTCCCCAATCGGGGGAGTGGGAGGCAGCTATCAAGAGCGAGTACGACTCACTTGTATCTCGGAAAACCTGGACATTGGTCCCTTGTCCTGCCGGTCGCAAACTCGTAGATTCCAAGTGGGTGTTCAAGCTGAAGCGCGATGCCAATGGACAGATTGCAAGGTACAAAGCAAGACTTGTGGCTCGCGGGTTTACTCAGGAGAAGGGTGTGGACTACCACGAGACCTTCGCTCCCACAGTGAGGGTGATTTCTATTCGAACGTTGCTCGCGCTTGCTGCTTATAATGATTGGGAGGTGGAGCAGCTTGATGTGGTGACGGCATTTTTGGAGGCCGATATCGAGGAGGAAATCTACATGAGGCAGCCGGAAGGATTCCGTCACTTCGACATCAATGGAGAGGAGCGAGTGTGCTTGTTGAAGAAATCATTGTATGGCCTCAAGCAAGCTCCTAGGAACTGGAATAAGACCATCACAGCATGGCTAGAGGAGTATGGCTTTACCCAATCCAAGGTGGATCCCGGCATTTACGTCTTCATCAAGGAGGGTGAGCTTTATGTCTTGGCGTTGTACGTGGACGACAGCATCATCGTCGGACCAGCGGGTAGCTTCATCGTTGGGTTCAAGTCGGCTTTTGGCGAAAGGTTCAACGTGCAAGACCTCGGTCCGGTGTCTTGGTTGCTTGGCATGACAGTCGAGCGTGATCGTGGCAGCCGCACCATCAGGATTGGACAACAGCAATACGTCTTAGATATGTTGGAGCGCTTCAACATGATGGGCTGCAAGCCAGTGGGCTCACATATGACGGTCGATGCTTTGAACAATTGTGTGGAGACGTCGACATCAAGGTTGCTTCCCGGTCTAGTGCCGTACCAAAGCTTGATCGGCAGCTTGTTGTACGCTTCCGTAAGCACACGGCCCGACATCACCATGGCTGTTAGCCATTGAAATTGAAATTGAAATTGTTTACAACATGTACCGTATGCGCCGGTTTTTTACCAAAAGCCGGATGCGTCGGCTGTTGTCTCTAGGCCCTCCCAACTATGCCATACAGGGAACTTACAAGTCAGGGCTAGACCGTTAACCGCCTAATCCAACCTCTCCAAGGGTGTCCGGGGGTTTTACTCCCCCCCGGGGAGGGTGCAAGTGGAGGCGAAGGTTGTGTGCATTCAGGGTCGTGCGTGGAGGCAATGTGCGGATGCGCGGCGAGAGGACGTGCGGGACTTGATGCGGTATATGCGTAGGAGGTGATGCAGCCATTGGACAGTATGCGTATGGAGTTGTGCAAGAATGCGAGATGTGTCGAGGCGTGCTTTGGAGACGAGTTTATCAAGAGGGTCGGTGCGGGCGGTGAGAAGGGAGGTGAGACTCGTGATGGTGGAGGAGTGCGGTGTACCTGTGCGGCTCATAACGATGGGGAGGATGTCGACCACTGTGCCTGGCCAGTGGTTTCTGATTGCGTTCGCAAGGGGTGTGTATTTGGCACGGTTGAGGTCGGCTGTGTGTGAGAGGTTGTTGTCCGTGCAATACTTCCATTCTCCTATCTGAATCTTTTTTATGGATGCGTAACGTCTGCGACCGTTGGAGTGACCAACGAATCTGGGTTCGAGGATTCGGATGAAGTCAGGTTTGTGCGCCGGGGGACGAAGCAGGGGGGGAGAATCTCCGGGGGGAGGACGGCGGGGCATGAGGTTAGGGAGTCAGGCGAGAGACCTTCGTCAGCAGCAACAAGGCGGGTGGGCATGTGGGTGGGGTGAGGTGGGTGGCAGTCAAGTGGGGTGAGGGCAGGGGTGGGGGAATCAAACGATTTTATGGGTTTGTTACCGAAGTCTGCGGTGATGGTTTCCCAGCGTCCTCCGTTGTGGCGTTCCAGTAGGGAGAGAAGGAGTTGCAGAGCGCTGTTGTGTCGGTCCTGTCTTAGACCAGACATAGAGGGGCAGTTACCGGCCATGTGGCCGTTGCTAGTGAATTGGCCACATAGGGGGCAGCGCAGGGTGGGGTTGTGGGTAAGTAGGCGGGTGTTGTGGACGCCCCACATGAATTCTTGTTTGTGTGTGAACTGGATATTTGTGAGAGTTGGGTGTTTTCTGTGGTAAGAAAAATCGGCGCCGTCTTTCGCGGCGCGGGCGAGGAGGGCTCCGTGTTTGGTTGTTAGCGAGAGAGGAGTGTGTGTGTGTTTTGTGCTGTATTTGTGTGCGTCGGATTTGAGGTTGGTGTATCTGTAGGGTATGGGGTCTCCTAGGGTTTGTGGGATGAGGGTGTATGGCCATGTCCAGTGGCCTATCGTGACCTCTGAACCTGTGGTGTATGTAGTATCGGGTGGGTGACCATCCGCGACTTGGTTGGCGAGGGTGTCTGCGAGGTCGTTGCCGATGGAATGGTTGTGGGCTTTGATTTTGCCGAGGTGTGTACGGATGCCTGCTTCGCAGCGGGTTTTAAGGGTGTGTGTGATAGATAAGAGGGTGTCGCGGTGAATGTTGTGGCGGTAAGCGGAAGGGCAGTTTAAGTAACCTTGTATGAGGCGGAGGGAGCACGCACTGTCTGTGAGGAGGTGGGTGCGGCCAAGTTGGAGGCCTATATCTATGCCAGCTAATTCAGCACGATTTATTGTATGTGAGGGAGGGGTAGAGGTCACCATGATTTTGATTTTGGTGTCCGAGGCGGGGTGGGTAGCTGCTGCTCCGAGGGGGGTCGAGCTGCCTTTTTTCGAGCCGTCTGTGTATACAAAGTCCTGCCAGTTCCAAGCAGGGGTGCCTCTGGTGGGGGGGTACGTTAGATGCACGCGGTCCGGGAGGGGGTATGTGAGGGGGTGAGTTGGGTTTGGGGGGCGGTGGTATATACCTGCTGAGTGGGGTGAGTAGGTGTCAAAGAGGTGTGGAGGAGGGGGGGTGATGATGGGGTTGGGGAGGTGAGTGTCGTAGATAGATTCGAGAGTGTTGTGAAGTGCGGTCATGGCTGTGGGTGATGGGAGGGTGGAGAGTGCGAGGGGGTTAGCGACGAGGTATATGTCGACCATCCATCGTGTGCCGAATGGGGTGGGGGTGGGGTTGCCGGTGTGTTGGTCGGGGGGTAGGAATGTGTTTGCGTCATTGGGGAGGGTGTAAAGGTGGTGGGTGTATGGGGAGTTGATGTATTTGGAGTGGCGGTAGGGCGTGTGTTCCCATCGGGGGAGGATGAGTATGGTTGCGCTGGGTGTGTGAGGGGCTGTGAGGTGTGCGCTGGTGATTGCGTGTTCCATGGCTCGTCTCATGCATTCGTGGTCGTATTCGGGGTTGGCTATGTTGGTGCCTTGCCAGGTGTGCGGGGCATTGCTGCCGCTAGATGAGAAGACTATATCTTCGGGGTAGAGGGAGTGGTAGGTGTGGGAGTGAAGGGATTTATTGAGGGGGTCGGAGTAGAGTTCAGTCTGGATGCGGAATGTGTGACGGAGTGCTGTGAGGAGGTCTTCTCTGGTGGCCCATCTATTGCGGGTGGTGGTGGCGGGTGTGGGTGAGTGGATTTCTGAGCGGGAACCTAGGCGGGTGAGGAGGTGGTAGACCTCCTCTTCAAACGTATGCTGTGAGAGGTCGGGGCGGAAGAGTTGGTAGAGGTGGCGGACGCGGGGGCCGTTAAGGGTGGTGACCGCGCGGCCGTCGGGAGTGCAGATTATGGTGGTGTCGTGGAGTGATGGGTGTGCGTGGATAGCGAATTTACCGGTAGGGAGCATGTCGAGGTCGGGGTTGATGGGGTCATGGTTGAATGTGATAAGGGGATGTGACCACGGAGGGGGTCCGGGGTCCGGCAAAATGGGTGTGGTGGAGGGGACATAGCCGGAGTTAAATGCGGTGAGGGCGGTGGGGCCGGAGGGGGTCTCACTGATGGTGTCGTCCCATTCAACCATGTACTGCGTTTGGCCGTATTCCGTGTCCTTGTGTTTGGAAATGATGCGTGTTACGTCGCAGGGGGGGTAGTGGTGGTCTGAGGGGGTGAGGTATTCTGTGTCTAAGTGTGTGATGGGTGCGGTGGGGGTGGGGTGAGTGTTGCGGGAGGTGCAGATGCCGGATTGGAGGGTGGGGGGTGAGCGGGGGAGGTGATGGGAGAGGAGGGGAATCCACGAGGGGTGCATAGTGGTGGGGGGGGATGCTTGGTTGGTATTGAGGCTTGTGATGGGGAGGCGGTTGTGGATAATATCGAGGGGTTCGGTGAGGATTGCGGCTAGGAGGCGGATAGGAACTGAGAGGGGGTGGTGGACCCCGTGAGCGTGGTGATGGATTTGCATGATTTGAGGATGAAGGAGGATGAGGTGGCTCTGAGGAGGACTTTGTGGCCACGTGGTGATGTTACTTTTCCATAGGGGGGTGAGGCGGGGTAGGAGGGAGGCGTGTGTTTTGCGGGGGGAGAAATCGCAGTAGGCTTGTTTGTATGTGTGAGGGTCGGTGATGTGTGTGGCTTTGTCCCGGAGTGAGGCGAGGAGGGCGTTGTCTTGAGTAGTGAAGTGGGCGCGGATTGTGGAGGCGGCTGTTAGCCACCTTAGTAGGTACATGTCCGACCCCTCTCAGTCACATTGGGAGCAAGCCAAGAGGGTGCTTCGCTACCTCAAGGGGACCGCAGAGTCGGTGTTGATGTACGGTGGCGCACCCTCATCACAGCTGGTAGGATGGTCAGATTCTGACTACGCGAGTGATATTGGCGAGCGGCGCTCTCGCACGGGGTATGTGTTCATGCTCAACGGTGCAGCGGTGAGTTGGAAAAGCCAGCGGCAACAAACTGTGGCGTTGTCGACAGCGGAGGCAGAGTATATGGCGCTGACTGCGGCCACTCAGGAGGCGATGTTTTTGAAGCAACTACTCCACGAGTTTCACCAAGACTTCGGGTCTCCCATCACAATTCACGAGGACAATCAGAGTTGTATTGCACTCAGCAAGAATAGCATGACGACCGGACGCAGCAAGCACATGGACGTGAGGTGCCACTTCTGTCGGGAGAAGGTGGAGAGCGGAGACATCGAGGTGCAATATTGTGCGACGGAGAACATGCTTGCTGATGTGCTTACCAAGCCATTAGTGAGTGCAAGGCATAGCAAGTTGTGCAATGCCATCATGGGATTGTCTGCGTAGCAAGGGGGAGTGTTGCGAGACATGGTTTTGTGTGATAATCAAGTTGCTACACAGCAATGTTGGTCAAGTAGCATCGTGATAGTACGGCTGTGACTCAGCACTATAAGATGATAAGCCAATCAACAATAGAGAGGATTAGGTTGCTGATGGTGGCAAGTTGCTGAGCGTTAGATATCATCTAAAGGCTCAGAATATATGTTGGCGTGTGCTCACCACAAGGTGAGTGCGTGTCCTGTGATAGGCAAGTGCTAGGCACTTGCTGAGGGTGAGATGACATGCAGTGTCACTTACCGAGTGTAAGCATTCCTTATTGCCCCCTCAACTTTGACAGTGCCACAGCACAACATACCTCCTACATAAAAAAGGCGACCCCTCCCTCCTCGATAACTACCGCCCTATCACCCTCATGAATAACCTCCTTAAACTATGGACAGCACTACTCAAAGATGCAGGCTCGAAATACGCCGAAACCCACGGCATTCTCAGCGACCAACAGGACGGTTTCCGACAACACCGCGGACCACCGTATCATGTTCAAACACATGCGTCAACTTGGTATGCCCCCCACCTTCGTCGACACATGCGAACACCTCTACGGGGTCTCAACCACAGATTATATCACTCCACATGGCCCCACCCCTTCTATCGATATTAATCGCGGAACCCTCCAAGGCGACACCCTCTCCCCCTTCCTCTTCACTCTCTTCCTTGAACCCTTCCTTCGCTGGCTCACAGTGGGAAGCCGGGGCTACCGCCCAGGCCCCCCCGCCACTAACGTCGACCCCATAGAACCCACAGCCACATACCCAGGACACGGCTTCGCTGACGACCTCAGCCTCGCCACGGGCTCGACCCCCAACATGAGCATCCAGCTCAGGAAACTCTCCCTCTTCAGCGCCTACACGGGCATGACCGTCAACATCCGCAAATGCTGCATCACCGGCGCCCTATGGCGCTCAGGCAACGCCCTCACCCGCGCCAACACTACCCTCCTCGCATCCCGCCTGCAAACTCAATTCATCTCCATAAACTCCACCCCGGCCCCCATCCCCACCATTGGCCCCAGGGACACATACCGCGTCCTAGGGGTAGAACTGAACACCTCCCTCAACTTCACTACACACTGGCACGAACTCAAACGCACCACTGCATCCCTCATCACCACCCTTTCCACCTCCCCACTAACACAATCCCGCACAATCAGGGTCATCCGTGGACTTCTCATCGGAAAACATTTCACTCTCCAGCTCGGCCTCTTCACCGACTCCCAACTCGACACTCTCGAAGGACAAATCTGCCGCGCACTCCGCTCCGCCGTCTCCTCGGTACGTAACCTTCCCCGCACAGCCCTCCACCGCCCTACCTCCGACCTAGGATACGGCCTCCCCTCCCTCAAAGCCCACGCCGCACAACTCACATTTTGCCACCTACATAAAATCATGAACAACTCAGGCTATAGAGGCCACATGGCCCGCGCACACATCCGCACCTTATCCACCACGTACTCCCACTGGCCCTCGGAATCCATCATGTCCACCTTTTACACCCCACCCACACTCAAGTGCTTAGTAAGAGCTCAACGCGACGCGGGCACCCTATTCCACAACATCCCTACACTCTCTCTCACCAACCCTATCGCCTCCACAATCCGCGCACACTTCACTACTCAAGACAACACCCTCCTCGCCTCACTCCGGGACAAAGCCACACACATCACAGACCCTCACACATATAAACAAGCCTACTGCGATTTCTCTCCCCGCAAAACACACGCCTCCCTCCTCCCCCGCCTCATCCCCCTCTGGAAAAATAACATCACCACGTGGCCACAAGTCCTCCTCAGAGCCACCTCATCATCCTTCATCCTCAAATCATGCAAATCCATCACCACGCTCACGGGGTCCGCCACCCCACTCTCAGTTCCCATCCGCCTCCTCGCCGTAATCCTCACCGAACCCCTCGATACTATCCACAACCACCTCCCCCTCACAAGCCCCACTTCCAAACAAGCACCCCCCCCCACCACTATACACCCCTCATGGATTCCCCTCCTATCCCCACACCTCCCTCGCTCACCCCCCACCCTCCAATCCGGCATCTACACCTCCCGCACCACTCACCCCACCCCCATCGCCCATCACACACTTAGACACAGAATACCTCACCCCCTCAGACCACCACTACCCCCCCTGCGACGTAACGCGCATCATTTCCAAACATAAGGACGCAAAATACGGCCAAACGCAGTACATGGTTGAATGGGCCCCGGAACACCTCACGGAATGGGACATTCAGTCACAACTCGACGACGGCTTCCGCCTCATCTCCTCCACTCCCACATCGGTATGCCTCCCCACCCCCTCCCCCACCACCTGCTCCATATGTCATGACCCACTGCACACAGAACCCACCTCCACCTGCTGCACATGCCCGCACTTTGCCATACATTCTCAATGCCGCCCAGCTCAAGGACCCGCCACATGGCAGTGCGACTGGTGTGCTCGCGGCCGACAACACGACCTCACCCGCCTCCACGAGGTCCAGTGGGCCCCATGCCTACAACTACACGACACCATCAGTGAGACCCCCTCCGGCCCCACCGCCCTCACCGCATTTAACTCCGGCTATGTCCCCTCCACCACACCCATTCTGCCAGAATCCGGACCCCCTCCGTGGTCACACCCCCTAATCACATTCAACCACGACCCCATCAACCCCGACCTCGACATGCTCCCTACCGGCAAATTCGCCATCCACGCACACCCATCACTTGCAGATAGCTACTGTAAGCTACTCTAGATATGATTAGTACATGTCTAGATCGGACATACCGATAAACTGTTTGACTCGGTACATAGCTGTCGCTAGGCTACAGCTCTCTCACTTCTGTTGTCCCGACACCACGCTTGTAGGCTGGTTGTCGCCGTAACTGTTCCGTTTGCGGGACTGTGACTGTAACTACGTTTGCGTAAGTTATCTTCCACACTAACTGTGTTTGCATGGTTCAATAGGTTATGGGCCCCCGCCTCACGTCACTCACGCGCGACAACCTGGTTCGGCGAGCTGCGATCGACAGCTCTCCCGCAGAAGGCAAGTTTATCTAGACACCTAGTACTTTCAACTTGTAGTCGGCGGTATCGCCAGTATAAACTGCAATTTAAAACCCGCCACCACCCCTCTTAAGTCAGCCACCCGACGGAGATAGCCAGCCACCCACACCGACGCACTCGTCGTGTGTGGACAGGGTGCACACAGGTCCAAGCTGGAGAACGGGGGGGTGCACCATCGGGTGAATACGCATCCACAGGTTGCACGCCAGCCGTAGCTTACCTTTTTATTTTTATATTCTCATAGCGAATCAGCCACCAGCGCAGCGCTCCACCTGTCCTGGCCTTGGCCTCGACTTGTGCCCCACACTGGGTGGAGGATACAGAGAAGGTGCTCTGAGACACCCCGGGGCTACAGGCCGAGGGGTCGGCGGGCATCAGGCCGTCTCTTTGCAAACCGCTGTTAGGCACGAGTCCGGCTAGCGGTTTTTACCGCTGCCTGTTTTTTATTCCGCTCTTTCTTTTTCGCCCTCTGTCGAAATGGCGCCGAAAACTCCGCCTGTTTCACCTCCTGACTCCCCTGAGTCAGGCTCTCACCAGAGCACCCTCGATCACCCCCCGGATACTCTCGCACTGCTCGTTGCGCAAGTGGCGCACTTAACAGCTCGTCTCGACTCGCAGTCGGCCGAGGGTGCTGTTGCTGCTGCGGGTGCTAATCCGCACCCCCCTGTAGCTCAGCGCCGCCACGATGCTCACATCGAACCCGTCCGGGACAGCCACGACGGCCACACCCTCCACCTGCTTGACCATCCCCACCCTGGTTACGTACCCCCGGACGCAGAAACATTCTTTGCTGCTGCTACTCCTGCAGCTCCTGTTGGCGACCCCACAGTCGCACAGCGCCGTCACGATGCGCCCCGCGAGCCCTCGCGTGCCGACGCGCACCACGACCCCTCGCGTCACGCCATCCGGGTTGATCACCTCCCACCACCTCCCCCCTTCCCCCCCGCCGGATATTCCCTTCAACACCCCGGCCCTCATATCCCGGAGGCGCCCTCTCACCTCGTCCCCCCCTACCGTGACCACCCGCACTCGTACGGCCCGCCGCGTCCCATGGCCGGCCGCTCTCCCTTTCCCGGTGGCCCACCTCCTCCCTTTCATGGCCGGCACTCTCCCCCAGTCCAACATGGCGACCCCGCCACCCGTGGTCGTCGTCGCCCCACTATTGACCCGGTGGTCATCAACCGGGCGGCACACGAAGCCCCCGGCTTCGACAAGGACGCCCTCAACCGGTCCATGAAGATGTCGGTCCCCGTCATGTGCCCGACCACGGACTTTAAGCAATGGAAGAGGACCTTCCTTAATTTCCTCTCCATCAAGGCCGCATACCTCATTCCACAGCTGGCCATCCGCGACTCCGGCGTCTGGCTCGACGAACAAGCGCAACACTACGCCTACACGCTGCTTCTCCATGCAGCCAGCGCGAATAAGCGCGCTGACCAAGCGATGAAATGCGTTTCTCCAGCACGCCCTGACTGCGCCGCTGCCGCGTGGGACATCCTTTGTGAACGCCTCGACTGTCGGTCTTTTGCTCGCTCCTTGTCCCTCCTGGACAACCTGACGGTCAGACAGCGCCCTGGTCAGTCACTCAGTGAC
Organism: Tetraselmis chui; assembly: GCA_026401115.1. Classification (NCBI taxonomy): domain Eukaryota; kingdom Viridiplantae; phylum Chlorophyta; class Chlorodendrophyceae; order Chlorodendrales; family Chlorodendraceae; genus Tetraselmis; species Tetraselmis chui. Next base: position 3,667 of record JAPMLY010001103.1, on the reverse strand, counting down.
TATGTCCACTACATGCGCCAGACCTTTGACGACTACAACGACACATGCCAATTGGTTGATGGCTCCGTTGCCATCCACCCCCACCACCTCGGTCTCCTCATGCTGCGCGGTATCTCCAGCAGCGGCCCACACGGTCAGGCGAAGCAATGCGTCATCAACGCCTTTGACACGGACTACATCATGTCGGCTGATGAAGTGATGGCCAGCATTCTCCACCTTGCGCACAACATGGACGACGACCCTGCTCCGGACACACCCGCTCCGGCCATATCACCCCCTCCCATCTCCGCGTTCGTCGCTGCGGGCCGCGGCTCGCACAGCGGTCGAGGCCCACCACACCGTAACCCTCGCGGCCATCGACCCAACAAGTGTGGCGTTTGTGGCAGCCTCAACCATCTCATGTCCGCCTGCACTGCCACGGATGACGCTATCCTTAAGTGGAATCTCGCCAAGCGTAGGCTGACAGTCCAGAAGTACGGCGCCGCCGACGGCACCCCCTCTGCTCACGCTGCGCTGCTGAGCGACGTCCCTGCCGACGACGCCCCCGCCGATGACACCGACTGCCTACCCACCCTCGAGGACTGCGCTGATGACTACGCTGACGACGAGGTGAGTGTCCCATTCAGCTCTGTGGCATTCTCCTCTTCCCTCGCCCCGGGTCGTAACCTGTCAAAGTTTTGGGTCGTTGATTCCGCCTGCTCGATTAACCTCACTGCGTTCCGAGATGACTTCGTGAAATTCACGCCCCCCTCCGCTCCCTCTCGCGTGGGCGGTGTCGGCGTTGACGTTAAGGGCAGTGGCTCAGTGCGGATTTCTGTCAGACTTGCCTCTGGCCAGCTCATTCACCGCACTGTGTATGCACTCTACACCCCTGACCTATCATCTCGCTCCGCACAGCGTATCGGCAGACTACTTAGTGTCAGCTGGATGCAAACTCACAGCGGCTGTGAATTCATATTCCCCTCCAACTCTGACACTGGTTTGCTTTTGGTACCCACAGGCATGGGTGTGCTAGAACCGTCCGGAAACGGTCTCTACCTCCTTCCCCACCAGCCAAACCTCCCTTCAAGCCCATCCGCACCGGCGGCACTTGACCCCTCACCTCAGGTTGCCCTTACTGCCCAGTGTGATCCCGTCCTATGGCACCGTCGATATGGCCACCTCAACAGCCGCTTGCGCGAAGCCATCCCACCCCCTCCTCAACCTGTCCGCAGACCTCTGGGGCCCGGTCAATGTCCCCTCCCCACATGGCCTCCGTTACTGCTTGCTCGTCATCGACCACCACACCAACTACATGTGGGTGCGGTTCCTTAAGTCTAAAGACGACGCATGTTCGGAATTGGAGACCATCCTCTTGGACATCAAACACCTACATGCCCGCCATCACTCCCAGACGGGCGCGTTCGCACCGGTCCTCAAGTTTGACTCAGACTCTGTGTTTGAAGTTGTTGTCACTCGCCGGATGTGCGCACACCTCGGCGTCGGGGTGCAGTTCTCTGCCGCATACGCCCACCACATGCTCCGCAAGGCCGAACGTCCCTGGCGCACTATCCGGGACAATGCATCGGCGATGCTCCACAACATGGCCGTTCCCAACTCCATGTGGTCGTGTGCTGTCAGCAGTGTTGTGTACCTTCGCAACCGCACGTACAGTCGCTCGGTCGGACCTAATGGGGGCGTCCCCCTCACACTCCTTACGTCGTCGGTGCCCAACGCCTCCAAGTTCCGCGTCTTCGGCTGCGCCGTTTTCGCCAAGGTCCCCGACAAACAACGTCGGAAACTCAGTGAAAAAGCATTTCGCGGCGTCATGGTGGGGTATCCCCCTGACGCACCCGGGTATCGTGTCTACAATCCGGAAACGCGTCGTATCACCACCTCCGTACATATTGTCTTTCAGGAAGACACCCCAGGCTTCGACACTCAACCCTCCGTCGACTCGACCATCACCGACTCTTCGGACGACTTACCCGCAGACTCACCCATGTCCCACCCCATTGACCTCACATTACCCACACCCCTACCCCCCCCGGCAGCCTCTCGCCATGCTCGGCTCCGCTCCCACCCCATTCGCTACGGCGATATGGTCTCTTCCTAACCATCGCAGCCGCCCGCGACCTTGAACTCTGCGAGCTTGACATCGACACAACGTTTCTCTACGCCCCCATCCGGGAGGATGTGTACATCCGCCAGCCCCTCGGCTTCACCGATGGAACGTCCAAGGCTTGCCACCTCAAGCGTTGCCTCTACGGCCTTAAGCAGCCCCCCCGCGAGTTCAACATGCTACTTCGTGCGTGGCTCGTCGACCATGGATGGCAACAATGCGTCTCCGACCCGTGCATCTACATCTTTCGCACCGGCCACGTCTTCGCCATGATCGCCCTGTACGTCGATGACATTCCCGCGGCCTGCAATGATGCCACTTGGCTCGCATCGTTCAAAGCCCAACTCGGAGCACGGTTCAAGATCAAGGGCCTAGGCGACCTCTCCCAACTCCTCGGCATGCACATTACCCGCGATCGCTCCACGCGCACAATCTCGCTTGACCAGTCCAAGTACCTGCGCGACATCCTCGCCAAGTACGGCATGTCCGACTCTAAGCCGTCCCTTCCGATGGACCCGGGCTTCCTCGCCGGCCTTGCACACTTGAACTCGCCCTCTCTCACAGGAGTGGCCAAGAACGTCTACCCTAGCCTCATGGGCAGCCTCCAGTACGCCGCCGTTTGTACACGCCCCGATGTCTCCACGGCGTTGAGCATCCTCGGCTCTGCCCAAGCCTCGCCCACCGAGGCACACTTGCAGGCTCTGAAAAAGGTCCTCCGCTACCTCCATGGCACCATCGACATGCGCCAGACGTTGGGGGGGGGCTTGGACCACAGCCTCCAACTCACAGGCTTTGCCGACGCTGATTGGGCCAACGACAGCAGCACCCGCAAGTCTCGCTCCGGCTATCTTTTCACCCTCGGACGCGGGCCAGTCAGTTACAAGTCCAAACAACAGACTTGTGTAGCTCAATCCACGTGTGAAGCCGAGTACTAATCTGCGGCCGACGCCACCAAGGAGGGACTCCACCTCCGACAACTCCTGGGGGAAATCTTCAACTCCCCCATCACCGAAACCACCACCATCTGGGAGGACAACCAAAGCGCCATTGCATACTCCCGGAATGCCTTGGTCAACGAGAAGACTAAGCACATCGGTCTGAAGTGGCACTTCCTCAAAGACCACGTGGAGCAGGGAACCATCAAGTTGAGGTACCTCCCCACTGACCAGGTGGTGGCTGACATGCTCACCAAACCCCTCCCAGGACCTGCACAAGCAAGACACCGAAGTGCGATCCTTGGAGGACAAGACCCAATGCAACGCTTCATCCCGTAGCTACCTTCAGGGGGAGTGTTGTAAGTAATACCGTATATGTATTAGTTGCAGATAGCTACTGTAAGCTACTCTAGTTATGATTAGTACATGTCTAGATCGGACATACCGATAAACTGTTTGACTCGGTACAGAGCTGCCGCTAGGCTACAGCTCTCTCACTTCTGTTGTCCCGACACCACGCCTGTAGGCTGGTTGTCGCCGTAACTATTCCGCTTGCGGGACTGTGACTGTAACTACGTTTGCGTAAGTTATCTTCCACACTAACTGTGTTTGCATGGTTCAATAATTCCAC